>VDFB02245438.1:0-17311 GCA_007258455.2 Sequoia sempervirens | reverse complement strand
ACTCAAAAAATTTACACAAAAACCAAACCAAGGTTTGACAAAGAATAAAATAAAGAAATACCCACAATTTCTTGCTCAAGTGCCCTAGCTACAACTTTTCCTATTCATTCCTAGTTTATGCCCTAGCTGCAAATAGAAATGCCTCTATAGTTTTCGTGACTACAAAAACTCTCATTGTGCCCTACTTGGAACCTAATTTAACTCGAGAAATTTTTTACTAAAAGTTTATTACACCCTTCAAGGGTGTTGCAAGACCTTTCACTACAACACTATTTTTTGTCCCCAACATCTCATGACCTCAACCCATATTGTCTACAAATTGCAATCAAAACATTCATCCTTGATTGTCTCCACATGATGCTTTCTTACTTCACAGAATGCAAACCCTTCCATTTTTGTCAATCAGCAGCCCAACCTCTACAAGTTGCAATTAAATACACATATTACGAGAGTTTGGTGACTTCAAAAGCTTGCAATAGAATTTCTATGGGAAATGTGTCACTATAATTTTATCTATGCATGGCCTTCACAACTCTTACAAACATTTGTCAACCTTCCACAACCCTTGCCTAAATAGAAAAAAAGTATGTTGTGACTCTTCTTGACAAATCCACAAATTTACCTTCAACTTGCAAAAATTCTATTTTTTTAGTATGCTTTACTTTGCAAATTTTAACCTCCCCTCTTCCTAACCTTTCAATTCTATATAATAAGAGTTGTACCCGACTAATTAGGGCTGTAATGTCCCCTTTTAGCACTTCCACTTTCTGATTGATAGCCTATTCCCCAGCTGTGTCACGGGCTAATCGGCAAAAATTAGGGGTTCGTGGTTTTGGAAGGATGCCTTGTTCTGGGTTGGTTGGAATTAATGGCGATTCTTTCCTCGGTTTTTAGAGAGTCAAGCAGTTGATATGTTGTTCTTGGCATTCTAAGCATTTTCAGGAATTTACTATTTTTAGTAAATTCTATTTCTGGCAGTGGTCCTGTTGGTTTCGGCTCGGTTGACTTTCCATTTCAGACTGATCAGTTGGCTTACTCATTTGCGGCTCTAGGGCATAACTGGAGAGATAAGTCAAATTATTTCACCAAGCCAATGTTTTAATATTATATTTTAACATTGACCTTTGGCCTGCTAAATCCTTCACTTTCTGTTGTTTTAAAGGATGTTCTTTTATGGGTATGCCTCTATTAAAGGGATTAATTATATTTTTTATTAAAAGATTTAATCCAAGCATGCTGGAATAACTCGCGAAAAGATTAAGTTTGTAATTTGCAAGTCAAATTTGCTTGGTAAAGGGACGCCATCTATTGAGAATTAGGGTTTGACCTTCACAAGAAAGCAAAGATTAGGGTTTCGAGAAGGTCAACAGAAACTTATAAAAGGAAGCCTTGGGTTCTCTTTTGGATTATCTTTTGTCTACAGTATTGTTATGTTGTTGGTTTGGCTCTGGAACTGCTTCGGGGAATGAAGGCCTCCTAGCTCGGGCATTGCTTCTTGCTTGCAACACAACAACTAGTGATGAGAAAGCTTAATTTGTGAGTTGCATTTAGTTTTTGAGAATTGTATTCAGCTTGTGCATTGTTAGATCTGTTTTGCATTTTAGTGTATTTCCGTATATTGCAGTGTTGCTACAACAGATTCATGTTTTTACTCATAAGTCAAAAAACATCAAAAATATTGTTCTGGGTATTAACCCATTCTCATTGTAGGGTCTAGGCGCCTTAAGTCTCAAGTTTGCAGAATTTTTAGAGAAGGCATTAATTTTTAAGAGCAGATCGCCCTTTTCATGAAGTCGTACCTCTTAATGCTATCTTGGAATCCGTGCAATTTATATATGTGGTATTTGGGTCAGTTTTAGTGTTTGGTCTTGGTCGCCTATGTCTTTAGAGAGCATTGCATTTTATTTCACATCAATCGGGTATTCTCTGAGGAAGTTATGAACATTTCTTTAAGATTGTAAGTTGTTGGTTATATGACAAAAAGTGCAGATCTATTATGACAGTCTTGAGAAATCTGCATCTTCCTTATTTGGTTGGTGTTGAGGTTTCCTTATAGACTTTGCAGAAGAATTCTTGTTGAATGCACCATTTGAAAGAGCATCTTATGTCTTGACTTTGCAGGTAATAACATCTTTGTAAGCTGGCAATAGTACTGACTAGTTGTTCTTAATATTGCTTCATCGTTATTTGTAATACTCATTCTTCTTTTAGTAATTGTTGTAATAGATACATCTCCCCCCTATGGTAGCTACTTTCCCACTCTGGGTTAGCAAGCACATTCTGGGTGTTGAGTTCTTTCAACTTTCAGTATTTCTTTCAAGCATTGTACTTTGTAACACTATGCCATATGGTCGCCCCTCACTCCATACTGGATTGGGTAGCACATACTTGGTGTCGAGTTCCCTTTCAACACTTAGTGTAGAAGATCCTCTGACCATATGCTCGCCATCATCAGCGCCATTCTTGGTTAGAGTTCTGGCATAAGCAATTTGTTTTAGATCCTCTGACCAATGCTCACACCTTGCCCACATCGGGATCCTGGTGTACATTCTGGTTAGAGTTGCTTCAGCACGTTTTGGTTTATCTTCTAACCTTAACAGGTGCATTGATTGTAATTTGAATTTGAAAACGAAAATTGGCCCTAATATTTCATAGGCCTCTTAAACACATTTGAGCTTCGATATCAATATTGGAAAAAACCAATGATATGATATTGAGAGAAATCAATGTATCTCTTATTGAGAGAGTACCATATTATTTTTGAAAATGGTGTAAATATATAATGTAGTTACATAATCAAAATAGATGACAATCACAAAAGTCTATTGTTACAACATCCTCATTAATAGCCACTAACTACTTATTACATACAAGCGTAAAAAACACATTATTATATCATTATTCTAGTATTCTAATATTGGTAGCCCATTGGGTTGTTATTGTTCACTAAGGGGTAGTCTGTACAAAACATTCATGAGGAATGAACCAAATCATAAAAGAATTTCTAACAAAGCTTGATCACATTGATAGATTCATGAATGATCTACAACAATTTAACAATCCTTCAAAGCATCCTAATATCAATACCAAATTTAAAAAAGGTGAATGAATCTTAAGTAGGAACAAGGAAAGCTCACAAATAGGTAATCATGAAATAATAGCATTCAATTAAGGATCATAAGCATAATAAGCATGGGATATGTTCACAATAAGGATCATAATTGCCTATTCACAACATTAAATCCTTGAGAGGAATTATAGATTTAACATAGCATAGCATGATATCACAAAGGATAAGCAACATGTGGTCGGTAAGCATCATATAATGGAAGCATGAGAAGCATTAGATCACAAGTGTCACTTCATAGCCATGGGTGATTATTAGGATTAAGAAAAATGGCACATAATACCTTAGGAGCTAAATATCCTAGAAGTATCAATTATAGTGGATCATTAATATCATTCTCGAAGCCCTTTGAATACTCCATTTGCATTTCCATTTGGTTTTCGGTCTTGTTATATGTCTATTCAGTATGAGTTTTTTATATTGAGATTGAATTTTTCCATTGCATGCAAATTTTTGTGTTATGTGCAATTTTTTGTGGTTTGTAAACTTTTACTTGCCAAAATTTCAATTTTTTTCTACCACAATTTTCTTCTTTCCCTAGGTTGTAAATTCTACCCTAAGATTTTTTATACGCAAATTGTTCCACACATGAAATCTTAATGTTCTATTATGCCCAAAGTTTTCTACTACAAAAAGAATTCTTCACTTGACTCCATTTTTTGTTGTGATTTTTCTTCTCTCTAACATATGCGAACTCAAAAATATGCAAATTATGTGCTAGGGTTTCTATATAACATGCACTAGGGTTTCTATAAGAACATGGAATTCCCATTAATACAAGTGCTTAAAACTCCCTAATTGCACAAGGCCTTGTCACCACAAAACAAATACATCTATCCTTCTCGCTAAATATCTAGGGTAGAAACTCTGAGCCATTTACATCAAGATCATTTTTTACTATTTCAAAAACAAGTACGAGAAAAAGATGATAGTATCACCATTTGTAGGCAAGGATAGCTAAACTTGAACAAGTTCAAGCCAGCCCTATTGATCCCCCTACTTTCAACAACTCAAGGAAGTGGTCTTCAAAATTAAGGTATTAAAAATCAAGGATAATTACTAACCGCGAAAGTATTAAAAAAAAAACATGGCCCAACAACAATCTATCCAAAAACAAATTGAGAAGCAAAGTTTGTGGGGTGCACGTGGCTAAAGGGAACAAGGCACCTCCTATTGTTGGGATGGTTGTCCAAGAGAAGCTTGAAGAAGAAAGGGTAGAACAAACCGAGGAACTCAACCTTTGCATTCATGGCCTACCTAAGCGAGCTAATCCTTTAAAGGCAAGTAAAGTATTTTTTAATCCTTGAAACTTGAAGTATATCTCTCTTAACAAGGCTTGGACACTACTTGACATCAATTGTGATGTCCCCGCTCTAGTCAATTCTCAGGTACAGTTGAGTTAGCCTATCTCTTGGACCCTTGTAGGCTAACAGGTTGTGTTTAGAGGGTCAGTGACATTATCTGTAGGAGTTTTGTCGTTCTCGCCCAGAAGTTCGCTGATTACTCAAAGCAAGCCTTGGCAGTCAGTGGCTGACGTACCATCAAGAATGTGTAATTTGCAAGGGTTTTGAGAGAGTTATGATTATTTAAGACGGGTTAATTATTAACTTAACATCTTTATTATAAAAGTCAAATCAATTTTATACCTTTTCATCACTTAAATATTTCATAAAGTGATTTAAAATTAAATCACTTTATGCATAAAAAGTGGGCTTTCCAAGCATTTAACTTTGAAACTATTGGAAAGATTTATTTAAATATGATTTAAAAATATTTAAATGATTGCAAGTGGCTTTTGATGTTCCATTCTTACGCCTACCTTCTTTCGGTTTGTATCCTCGCTTTCTGAGTGGAGAAGTCGATCCGGAGCCTAGATGGCATATTTGTCATTTCCATCAATCTGCCAGCAAGCCGATACTTTTATTTAATTATTTTGGAGCATTTCGTATGTAATTCCATTTGCAATCCCATTGTATGTATTGCAAAATAACATCTATAACATCCGTTGCTCAAAATATTCTTGTATTGCATTTTTATGAGCTTTTATATGATGCGCCCCTTCTCTTCTGTCTACAAACTTTCTTTAAAAAACTAAGAAAAACACAAATAAGATAAGGAAAATAGGTCGAGTTGTGACGCTTAGGCTCATCACAAAGGGTATCAGAGCTCGATCCCGCCACCGGAGGGTTAGCGCTTCTATGGGTCACATCGTAACGTGCTTGACAAGTACTACTCACGCCAGGGTCCCGCTATCGAGAAGTACTTTGAACCATTTCCAAAGATTTCCATTTGACGAACAGGAGGAAGATTTAGACCTTGATAACATGGCTGACAGGGAAGGTGAAGGTTCTCACAGGAATCATCTCAATGAAGAGGACAGAGAGGCTAGAGATGTACTCAGAGGCATGGTGGTAGGCCAAGAACAGGTGGCGAATATCCTCCAACAACTCAACACCAATGTTCAAAATTTGACACTTCATAGAGGTCAAAATCAGGATCGATGAGGAAGGCAATATTCATGGAGAACCCCACAGAATCATTGCTCCAGCACGCACCTTTGACAGACCCACATGTCCTACTTTTATCAGAAATGATGTTGATGAAGAGGATGAGGTTGAACAGGGTGGTGAAGTAAACTTCGCAGATAACATCATGACTATGCATGATGAATGGGATGCATTGCCTCTGAGAGTTAAGGATCACCTTAACTTTGATCGATTCATGAGCCAGAAGAGAGAGCATAACCGTAACACGAATGACAGGAGGCCTAGATACAAACATAATGATCTCAGACAGGCTACCAACAAACTGACCTTAGTTAACTATGATGGCAATGGTAGAGTTACAGCACGTGCTTGGGTGAGTAAGTTGGATACATTCCTGACACTACATCCTATGCCAGAAGGAGATGCCATACAATTTGCAGCACTCCACCTTGATGGCGTAGCACATGACTGGTGGATTCATGGCATGGAAACACTTCACCATGATAGAATTACCTCGTACTAGGAGTTTACTGATAGATTGGTAGAGAGGTTTGATAGACGTGATCCCAAACTATTCTTCAGGGATCTTGCGCAGTTAAAACAGTTGGGTAGCTTGGAATTTTACATTGGAGAGTTCCAAAGACTATCCGTGATGGTGACAAGCATCTCAGAGAGAAGGTTGATCATATTGTTTATTGAGGGTCTTTTCGAGCCCATGAAAGGTTGGATCAAGGCATTTGATCCACCCACTTTACAGGAGGCCATGAGGAAAGCTCATAGTATGGAGCTCACTACACCTCGTAAACAATTTGGCTCGAAACCATCTACTTACCACACTGATAATAAATCTGATCCAAAGAAGGCTGATAATGCTGATCAAAAGAAAAAATTTGCAGCACCTTTAGATCGGGAAACCATGAATGATCTGCGTAGGAGGAAGCTTTGCTTTTACTGCAAAGGACCATATGACTTCAACCATGACTGTCCCCTCAAGCCTAAAGGGCAAAACAAGCACATGGAGTGGTTCTTTGAGGGAGAAGAGTTGACTGATTTTTCAGACCAGCAAGCTGCAATATAGGACACGGATGAGGAAAAATCAAAAAATGAGGCAGAAATTGTGGTTGAAACTGAGCTACTAGAAGCTCACATGTCCAGCATGCAGAGAGAGAACTCTTTTAGACTTCGAGGGATCTTAGCTAGTCAAAGAGTCATTTCTCTTTTGGATACAGGTGCGACCCACAACTTCATTGATTCACGGTTAGTGGAGAAAAGGGGTATTCAAACTCAGCAGTTTGAAGGCATTCAAGTGAAGGTTGCGGATGGGTACACTCTCAACTGCGAGAGGATGATTCCGGATATGCCAATGAAACTCAACAATTTTGAGTTTAAGGCAGATTTTTATGTTGTGAACAAGGGAGGTACAGACAGTTCTCGGCATGAAGTGGCTTCATGCAATAGGAGAGTTCACACTTAATTTACGTGCTATGTAGATGAAATTTAAAGTTGATGGTACAAATCATGTTCTCAAAGCCATCGAGGACAGCAATGTAAGAGAAATTTCACTCAGGAGAATGTAACGTTTGATTTGGCATGACATGGTGGATTGGGCAGCAGAGTGCAAGATAATGCCTTCACAAAAGGAGCAGCAAGATTCTTCTTATCATCCAAATGTTCAAGCACTCCGAATCAAACATGCAAAGGTTTTCAATGCTATCCCACCAGGTAGACCTCCTGACAGAGGTATTAAGCATATTGTAGAATTGGAGGAAGGCACAAAACCTATCATGTTCACTCCTTACCGGCACCCCAAACGTTTAAAAGATGAAATTGAAAAAACTATTAAGGATGTAAGTCACCCTTTGCTTCATTAGTTGTTTTGGTGAAGAAAAAGAATGGTACACTTAGGATGTGTATTGACTACAGGATGCTCAACAGGAAGACTATTAAGAACAGGTATCCCATACCACGGATTGACGAGTTAATAGATGAGCTACATGGAGCTTGCTATTTCTCGAAGATTGATTTGAGGACTGGGTACCATCAAATCAAAGTCCAAGAGGAGGATATTGAGAAAACCGCATTCCGATGCCACTATGGACATTATGATTTCTTGGTTATGCCATTCGGTTCAACCAACGCTCCAGCCACATTTTAGTCCACAATGAACAAGGTTTTCCATCCTCACTTGAGGACATTTGTTTTGGTGTTCTTCAACGACATACTGGTTTACAGCAAGTCTTGGGAGGAACACATAGTTCACTTGGATGCAGTATTGAGCATATTGGATAGGGAGTCCTTGTATGCCAAGGAATCCAAGTGTGCACTGGGATTGGGAGAACTTTTATATCTGGGTCACATCATCAGCAGTGAGGGAGTTAGTATGGATCCAAAGAAAGTTCGTGCTATCATTGATTGGCCTACACTTGAGACATTAACATAGCTTAGGGGTTTGTAGGTCTATGCGCCTTCTATCATTGGTTCGTTAGTGGATTCTCGCGTCATGCAGCGCCACTGACAGATTTGACTAAGAAGGGAGCCTTTGTGTGGACACCTTTAGCACAGGTGTGCTTCCAGAAGTTTAATCTTCTCATGACTACATGTCCAGTTTTGGCATTACTAGACTTCACCAAGCCGTTTGAGCTACATTGTGACGCCAGTGGTGAGGGTATTGGGGCAGTCATCATGCAGGACCGCCATCCTATAGCTTTCGAGAGCAGGAAGCTGAGAGGTCCTAAGAGGAGCTTTAGCATCTACGACAAGGAAATGTTGGCCATCATGCATGCCATGGCCAAGTTCAGGCAGTATTTGGTTGGTAGTAAATTTTGTGTTAAAACCGATCACAATAGTCTGAAACATTTCCTAGGACAGCGAGATTTGAATGAAAGACAACAGAAATGGGTCAGCAAACTTCAGTCCTATGATTTTGACATCTCCTATGTCAAGGGTACACAGAATGTGGTTGCTGACGCATTATCTCGCCGCCCACACTTGAGCTCCATTACAGAGATTGCAGAGGACTGGAGACACATGATAGTTGCAGAGTATGCTAAGAACCCGTGGGCTTCTAGCATAGTGGATGGGACAGTACAGGATGGCAGATACTCACTTGTAGATGATCTTATCATTTACAAAGGGAGGATATTTCTAGTCCCAGGTTCTGAGATGAGGGACAAGGTATTGAGATCATTTCACGATTCACCTATGGCAGGGCATCCCGGTTACTTTAAGACCTACAGGCAGGTACGAGAGAGATTCTCTTGGAAAAGGTCTCAAGTCATTTGTTCTTCAGTATGTCAGGGAATGCCTTGTTTGTCAGGAGAACAAGCAAGAACATACATACCCTGCAGAATTGCTTCAGCTGCTTCCTATTCCTGAGAGGAAGTGGGAATGCTTGTCGATGGACTTTATTACAGGCTTGCCGAAAGCTCAAGGGAAAGACAACATTTTTGTGGTAGTAGATAGATTGACGAAGTATGCTCATTTCTTCCCAATCACTACTACTCACACAGCTACACAGGTGGCAGACTTGTTTTTCCGAGAGGTATTCAGGTTGCACGGTTTGCCTCAGAGCATAGTCAATGACAGAGATAGTAGGTTTATGAGTAACTTCTGGTAGGAGTTATTCAAATTTTGCGGGACAGAGCTCACTCCGAGCACCAGCTACCACCCACAGATAGATGGGCAGATTGAGATAGTCAATAAATGGGTGGAGGGATAATTGAGGAATTACAGTTCAGGGCATCAGAAGGCATGGGTGAAGTGGTTATACCTTTGTGAGTATTGCTACAATACCACTCATCAAATGAGTATTCAGATGACACCATACCGAGCATTATATGGATATGATGCTCCAAATTTTCTAGATTTGTTGCTGAGTGATAGCAGAGTACCTAATGCTGGGGATCTATTACAGGAGAACCAAGACATTATGAGAGCACTCAGGGAGAACATTCAGAAAGCTCAAAATCAGCAAAAGCAATATGCTGATCAGAGGCGAGTGGAGCGATCTTTCGAGATCGATGATTTGGTGTATTTGATGCTACAGCCTTATAGGCAATCCACCCTTCGTAAGGACGCCAAAAAACTCAAGCCACGATACTATGGACCATTCAGGGTTGTCAGACGTGTCAGTGAAGTGGCTTATGAGTTAGATCTACCTGTGGACAGTAAGGTTCACAACGTGTTCCACGTGTCGCGCCTTAAAAAGGCGTTGGGACAAAAGGTGACTCCTACAGATTTACCACCCTTGGATGATGAGGGGAAGTAGATTTTGATACCTGAGGCCATTTCGGATTCCAGAGAGCGTCATCTTCGGAGACGGGTTATCAGGGAATATTTGGTAAAGTGGAAAGATCTACCAGCAGAGGATGCAACTTGGGAGGGTGACAGTATTTTACAGTACCAGCTTTGAGTTTGCTTGCGGACAAGCAAATTTGGGGAGGGCGGACTGTGATGTCCCCACTCTAGTCAGTTCTCAGGTACAGTTGAGTTAGCCTATCTCTTGGACCCTTGTAGGCTAACAGGTTGTGTTTAGAGGGTCAATGACATTATCTAGAGGAGTTTTGTCGTTCTCAGTTCAGAGTTCAGTGATTGGCTCAAAGCAGGCCTTGGCAGTTCAAGGGTTGACAGCTTCTGACGACACAAAATTATATGGAGTTTTGAGAGAGTTATGATTATTTAAGTAATTTAAGTTAATTATTAACTTAACACTTTATTATAAAGTCAAATTGACTTTATACCTTTTTCATCACTTAAATATTTCATAAAAGTGATTTAAAATTAAATCACTTATACATAAAAGTGGGCGCCCAAGTATTTAACTTGAAACTATTGAAAGATGATTTAAAATATTTAAATGATTGCAAGTGGCATCACTTTCTTGAAAGTCGTGCCTTTTTGGAATATAAGGCAATTTTGGCAAATAAAACTCATTCATTGATTATTTGACTTTGCCATTGTTATTTCTCTGTGCTATTCTCTGAGACAAGGGTTTGAGCATTTCTGCCATTGGAGAACGAGATCCTCTTCAGTGTTGAGCATTTTTTAGACTGTGAGAGACCAATCGAATTAGTGCATTTGTGAGGGCTTCATTCAGAAGTTCTATTGATCTTTATCAGAATTTATTGTTGAATTTTATCAGTTTACAATAAGTAAGAGGGGTTCTACACTAGAGGCGTCTTCTTCAGCAATTTTGCAACTTCTAGTAGATGTTCTTCAGTTCCTACTTGGGCCATACCATTTACATTGGGAAATGTGCCATCTGGAGGCTAGGCATGTGAAGTAGCTTGTTGAAACGCCTTTCTTTTGGCTTTTGACAATGTTCCATTCTTGGCGTCTACCTTTCTCAATGGTTTGTATCTTGTTTCGGAGTGGGAGAAGTCAGATCTGGAGCCTAGGCGTGTATATTTGTTAGTTTCCATCAATTCCGGCTAGCAAGCTGGGATACTTCTTTATTTAATTATTCTGGAGCATTTTGGGTATGTAATTCATTTGCAATCCCATTGTATGTACTGCAAAATAACATCTATCACATTTGTTGCTCAAAATATTACTATATTGCAATTTTATGAGCTTTTATATGATGCGCCCCTTCTCTTCTGTCTACAAACTTTCTTTAAAAACTAAAAAAAAACACAAATAAGATAAGGAAAATACAGGGGTTTGAGTTGTGAGCCAGTTAGGCTCATCACATCAATCATGTCATCCAATTTTTATCTATAGAAGAATGTTACCACTCTCCAAGAAAACGTGAAGGTCTTCTTCCCCTCTCAACAAATTTAGCTAGATACGAATATTACAAGACCCCAAATAGAGAAATTTCAACAAGCCCATATTCAAGTTGTACCTACCAAGAAAGAGAACAAGCGGGTTGTTATCCATGATTGTAAAGCCATCAATCATGACTCTCCACTTCTTGGGTGGTCACAAACTCCAGACCATTAGCATGATGATGACCTCAGGTCTTTGTAGGCCCTAAGTTATCAAATCCCAAAAGGAACCGGTCAAATCCTGATCCAGTTCGAGCCGGATCCAAGTACCAGTCTAGTTCGCTTGTGGGTCTAGGCCAAGGGTAGCCAAAGGCCACCTGGTCCACCTCAGGCGAACTCGGGCGGATCCGGACGAACCCATCCCAAGCATGCCTATTTTTGGAGCTTTTTCATTTTTTTGCCCTTTTTAGTCAACTTATTCAATTGATTTGACAAGGCACCCAAGTGAACATTGATATTGACTTCCAAAACAAGTCCATTTTGTAACATTTCTTTTGCAAACAAAAAATATCATTCCAAGAGGCTGAACACATTTTTTTACTTGTTGGATCAACAAAGAGAGTTGAAGTTGCATCAACAAAGAGAGTTGAAAATTGATCTTTGAAGGTTCTACATCGATTGCCTTGACATTCCTACATATTTACAAGTGTTTATTAGCTGCCAAGAAGAGTATAGAAAGAATATTTTGCAAAGAGGTAAGTTTCTATCAATTTTTTTCCTCCATTTTTGTTCTACAAACAAGAAACAAATTTTTTGCTTTGTTTATCTATATTTTTTTTCCTTTCTTCTAAGAATGTATCAAAGATTCAAAAGAGCTAGGTTTTGTATATCTATTTTTTGTGTTCAATTTTTTGTTTTTGGTTTGAATGTGTTGTTTACAAAATTTCTTGCCATAGGAATCACAATGGCAACTAGTTCTAGCTCCATGGCTCAATGTAAATTCAAAACAGATCCAAATTATCCTGTATGGAAATATGTTCAAATGATAGAACAAGGTTACAAGTGGTGGGGGTTACATTTGGATTTGCAATGGGTGTGATGTTAGATATTGTAGTTCACAAAGTTGAGTGAAAGCTCATTTCTATGGAACACTTAGACAAGGCATCAAACCTTGCCCTCAAAAGAATGGTGTAGTTGTGCCATTAGAGAAAGTGATGGGATATATTATGGAGCAAGAACAAGCAGATGAACGGGCAGGCCATAAATCAAGTCACCCCTTAATAAAAAAAAGGATCAAAGGGAACACAGCCCGCATCTAGTCCCAATGTTGTAGTAAAAAACCATCCATATTTTTCCACTCATCCTCAAAGTGAACAACTCATTACAAGCAAAACACCAAAGGGACCTTTGGAAAGTGCATTTCAAAATAAGAGTCAAGACATTACCAACCAACATCTAGCAAGATGTATTTATGCAAATGGATTGTCTTTTAATGTTGTTCACTCTCCATATTGGAAAGAGATGTTGAAAACAGTTAATGAAGCTCTAGAAGGGTACAAGGGCCCAGGTTATTAGAAGGTGCATGGAACCCTATTGGAAAAAGAGGTCGAGAATGTTGAAGATGCATTGCAGACCATAAGGGATTCATGGGTTGAGGTATAATGACCACCCCCATTTTTTTTGTTTGTTTTTGAGTTTGTGGAAGACTACAGATTTGTTTGGTTTCAATGTTCCATTCAACATGTGTGGCGTTTGAAAGAAATAACATTGCGTTGAAAGGAAATGACATGGCCTTGCAACATATCATATTGAACCAATGTAAATCATCCTAGCATATATGAATAATAGAAATCAGACTTTAAGAAATACAGTTCAGACCTAATTACAGTCAAATTAAGTCCATTCCTTGATCATACAATGAGCAGAAAATGCAAGCAGCTCCTCAAAGAAGACTCCAAATGCATAAGCTAACTAACTCCAGCACTCCCCTTCACTTTGGTCAACAATCAACTAAGTTTAAACTCCATTAACACACTGTTGCAGTCACCTGAAGTTGTTGTTCTAAGGAGGCAGACTAAAATCAACAGCTCATGGTCTGATTTTTGAAAAATCGGCTCCCAAGAATATGAGCGACAGCTGCAACACTGAAAAATCTTCTACCCGAAAGAAAAAATTGATCATTATCTTAATGGTAAACACATTTCCAAGAGTCATCAACCAAGTAGAACTCCAAATTTTGCTCAAAATCTCCCTCCAATCCACTTGTGCGAATTGTGAACACAAATGGACTCATAAGGTGGTTGTATAAAGGGGTAACAGCAGCATATTTTTTTCCTTTTTGTTCCACAACCAACCATTGTATGCTTCTTCCATCACCATTTGTATCCAATAACCCATGCTGAAGATCTTGGACATAGATACTTCCCTCTAAATTGGCTCCACTACAGTGAGGTTGCGCCATTCGGATAGTAACTGACTGACCGACAAGCTCAAGCTACATTCTCCTCTCCTGGAACAATGAAGAGTAATCACCATTAAATCCCATATTGAAATACCCGAAAGGACTAAAGTCCTCACCAAGTGACATATCCTGCCAAGGAATCTCAGTGAAGTCTAAAGTTGCAATCTCCCTGCCAGACTCAATCCTGGGCAACATGAAGTATAATCTATACAATCCCAAAGGAAAAACCTCAACATATCTCCTCACATTACCCCAAAAGTGATACCAATCAATCCCTAATCAAAAGTCGATAACCATAGTGTCATCCTTGGAAGCTTACGTCCTAACAATGCCATCCTGATCGTAGACTGATAACCTCTCACTGACACCTAATCCCCAAGTGTTATGATGCTCATAACAAGCACACCAACTCATCCAATCAATTGCAATCATCACAAAATCACTAGAAGATATACACACCAACAACTCGAACTGATTACAGTCACTAACACTCATGCAGAAGAGAGCTAGAAATAACTGTTCTAATTTTGTAAGTCCTCCCACAACCTACTGCCACGAAGCCTATAAGATCACAAAGTCCATATGCTCATAATCGAAATGTGCCATGATTAATGTTGAAATACTAGGGCAGCAGCTGTCATAAAAGATTACCCCAAAACATAAGGTATGTGAATGTGGGATTGACCCAAGGAACTCCTCCACTAACCACATCACCTCCTCTAATCAACACCAAATGAGAATTACTCCATTGCTGATCTTGGGGAGTTGGCCAATCCAACTACATGATATCATTCATTGTCCTATGTAGGCTGATTGGAAGATGGACAGCGGTACCAATCCTCAAGTTGTGTCCCGCCGATGTGATTCTTGTGACCGCACTAATCAGCGTAACAAAAGTTTTCCTCGGCTACTCCATTCTCTCTTGATCAAAGAATCCCGTGCGCTAAGATTGCTAGTAAGATCGCACGTTCAACTCCAAGGTTCCGAAATGCTTTGGAATACCCTCAGTAGGTTCGTTGTGATTTGCTGTTTTTCACGAGGGGACTTACACAATCGTTCAAAAGGTTTGCAGTTGACAACAAGTTAAAGATTTGAAGGGGATTTCGTGCGAATGATTTAGCGTTGATGTATGACTTTTCCTAAAACTAACCAAAATTATGCGGAATTGAATGGCTGTAGAGATTTAGAAAATTACATCCTAGTCTAAATGCAAGAGGTATTGAGTTTGACTTCAATGAACTTCAACCGAATGTTGTCTTGCCTCCTATTGGACAGTTTTGACAAGGTTGGTGCAATCTTCAAGGGAGCGAAACGATGTTCAAATCACGATTCAACAATGCAAATACCATCAAAACGATGCATACATACATATGAATCTTGACCGAAGTTAAATTTAAAAGGTATTCCAGTTGACCACGCAGGACAAACTTACCATTAGTAAGCTTGTTAGTGGTATGGATTAATGAAGCTCACTTAAATCAAACACAACCACTCATAATTAACTACTTGCATGAAAATTATTCTAACTTTGAATTCGAAGGGTGAAGAAACCTCACTAACCGCTCATAACGAAAGACAAATTCACCAATCAATGAAACTCTTTCATTATAATAGTCTTCGTAACAATTTCTTACAAAATTCTCAAAGGAAGAATTTTCCTTCTCCTTCAAACAATGCAATGAAACTATTCTAACTCTAACTATCTCTCTATGCTCTAGCAATATGTCTACTCTCTAGTCTGATCAAATGTCTAACTAACTAGTGTACAAATGAGGGGACACCCTTTATATAGCTGGCCAATCCAATGGATGGTCCAGATCAAATTACAATGGACGGCTCAAATCGAGCCACCTCAGCCCTAGACAAGATTCACCCTAAAAACCGCCAAAAGGTGGAGGAGTGGTGTCATTAATGATCTCAAAAATAGCAGATTCCTCCTTGACCACTATGGGCAATTAATGCCCACTATCCCTCCAGAAGATTCTCGTCCATGACTTTGTTTCCATTGCTCTTCTCTCTGACCGCTTAAGCTACGAACCAGGCCAACACTGAATCAACTTCTTGTTCTGAAATCGCCGGAGTAAGGTTGAGCTGATATTCGAGGATGGCGATTGTTTGCTCCTGCCTGTCACAAGATTTTCTCCAACTCTCAATGGACTCCTGTGTGCTCTGAATGATGGCTGAGAATGTAGAGATATTCTCAAAGTCCAGTTGAGCAAAGACCCTCATTTCCGAGAAGAAAGGATGCAACTTTCCCTTCAATCCATTTACTTCTACCTCCTCGTGAGTTAGTCTCTTGGAGAACAACGCCTCCAGTGTATTGAGGATGCCCTCATGGATATTTCTCATTGCTTTTCTGATTTTAGATGACTCTGCCGCTGCCATGTCGAAGAAGCCTCTGCCAGTGAAAGCAGCCGAATACCACCCCGGAAAGTCATATCTATCCCCAGCCTGGATCACCCCTTCATCAACTAAAGTCTGCATGGGTATGTGCATCAGGGCAGTGAGGCGAGGAATGGTCTTATCCTGAAATATATGTGTGTCATTCCAGGCCTGCTTGATGTTCTCCAAGCGTGAGAGGATATTGGAAGCATGCTGGAAAGAGGAAACAAGATCAATCATGAATTTCTCAGCCTCAGCACGGACACCGCCTACCCACTTATCTCCTTCTTGAATAGCCTTCTTCATTTCTTCTAGTTCGCTGATCGACTCCCGTGGCGTCTCAACCGAAAGCTCCACCGTTGGGTTCTCTTGAGCACATGGCTGTGCTAAATGCCGCACATACCCAACTAATGCCCTATGCTCCTTCTTCAATCTCTTATACTTTTCCTCTTTTCGTACCATCCTATCTTTTAGCGCCTGGAAGGAATTTTCAGCCTCCTCAACAACTTGTGCTTTGGAGGGACGCCCTAATTCAATCGTAGTGACCGTGTAATTCTCTGGCATCACGTCACCTAAGTCATATTCCTCCCTCGAAACGGCAACATGGAGAGTGTGCGAACCGGCCCTATCAGTTTCCATCCTAGAATATTTCCTGGCTCTCTTCCTTTTAGGTGTCCCACTTGTTCTATTCAAGAGCTCCTCCATTTCTACTGCTGGGTCAGTGTCATCTTCCTGCTCCCTCCTTATCGCGCGTGAGAGCCAATTTGGAGCATTTCGCTGAGCACCATAGACAATAAGGGGCTGCTCCTCTGTTGCCTCAACCTCATGAACTTCCTCTTGAGAAACATTTGGTCGAGGCTCATCTGTCTCCATATGTTGACTATCCTCCTCATGAGCTCTAACCTCAGGTTCCATAATATCTTCCTCCTCAAAAGCTGCCTCAAGTGCACGATCAAAGCGAATGTCTGTCTCTGTTTCTTCTCCTTCTTCTAGCTGATCGGCACTCTCAGGAGCATTGGCACTCTGATTGTCCAGTTCTCTTGACAACGACTGGTTAACTTCTCCAATTTCTGGCTCCTCATTCACTCCAGCCCTTTGATTTGCAAACATTGAGACTTCATGTATGCTGGAGGATTGAGCCAACAAC
>VDFB02245435.1:0-17398 GCA_007258455.2 Sequoia sempervirens | reverse complement strand
AGACCTCCCCTGCTCTAGTTCAACATTCCTCCACCAAAAAACTATTTTTTCCAATCCATCCCACTAAGTTACAAGCCTTAAAATAGGTGGGATGGAGTTAATACATGTTTGAGGTTTACAAACTTACAAGAAACACTATTTTAGGTGGTTAGAGAAATTTGAAGATAAATCACACAAAACTTAATGGAAAAAACTAAAAATGGATTAAAATGAGAGAAGAAACAATATGCTATGCTATTCCACAAGAAAATGAATCAAAAATATGTTGTACGTCTTGTACCAACTGCTGCTATACTGAAAAATACAGAAAAAATGGAGAAATTCTGAGTTTTATTGTTCAAATTCTTCTTTCCAATCCAAGGATCATCCCCCATTTGAGTTTTTCATGGCCTTTTATAATGTTTCCCTCCTAAAAAAACCACTTCAACTTCCAAAACTAACATTTGAAAGAGATGACCATTGGTCTCCCTCTTTAATACACTTTTACAACCCTTCACTATTTGTTAATTTGGCAACTTAGCACTTTTTTGCAGTTTTTGAAAATTCTACTACCTAGACCCCTAAATACTATCAAAAATGACCAATTACATCACCACATGGTCTTATAGACCTTATGAAGACAAATTTCCTCCAAAACTATAATCTAAACCTTATGACCTTCAATGGATTAGCAACTTTAAATGGTGCTCCTGCACCAACTCCTGCCACATTAATAGCACCGATTTAAACTATTTTGGTTTTCATCTCTATTTCTAAATTACCTCATCAGTAAAGCTATCTCATCACCTATGTTGTCATATATTTTAAATGTTTCCTTGATTATTCTACCTACAAGGGATTCTAACCCTTCTCTCCACTGTTCTAAGACTCTTTATTCAAGGATAAGTTAGCAAAATGGGGAAATGTTGCACAACCAAGGATTCTAACATCTTGATTTCAATCTATACAAACTCAAAAGAACAAGAAATTTTGTTGCCCCAAAATTTTATATACATTCCCCCTATCAAACCTCACCATTTCACTCAAAAATGCATATTTTCACCACTAGGGCATCATGCCCAAATGCTCAAACAACTTCCCCTGCTCCCGGGACTCATTCAAACATCTATCCCTAAAATTTCAGACCTATCCCACCTAGTTACAGAAATTACAAAGGGTGGGATAGGTTTTATTTCATTGTGGACAACTACAAACCCTTAAAACAAACACTTTTTGAAATGACAACTTTTCATATTTTGCAAAAGTTTGCAATTTTTAACTCTCTAACCTCCTATAGAATGATTGTACGTATTTTTTATGAAGCCTTGAATGACATATATTTCACTTATTTTAATGGATATATTTTTGAAAACTAATATTCGTCTCATTACCATGGTACAGGTAAAATTATCCGTCATGCCGAAGAAATGAACAAGGAAAAAACTAACAGACAAACAACTCCAAACCTTCAAAGAAAAGGAGAAAGAATGGTTGAGGGCTTATTGAGGGTCTTCTAAAATGTGGATTTGACCCATTCTACTTTATGTTTCCACTGTTTCTTATGGAATGGGTCATGAAAAGTGTAATCTAACTATACAAGGGATTTGGAAGGCTAAGAGGTCGTTTTGGTCAGTTTTGAGTGATGTCCTAGGGCTGGGTAGAGCAAAATGCATGTGAAAATGGAGGTTTTGTAAATGGTTTTAGTAAAATGTTGATTGATTTGGCTTGGTAATGGCATAGAATGTCTATGCAGACCTAAATAGGTGTGTTGGAAAAAATTTCAAATTTTGGAAAGCCTGGTTTATGGTAGACCTAGTAAAACCCTAGTTTTATGCATGAAAAGGGAAGGTTTGTTGGGACAACACCCTAGAAGCCTTGTCTTCATGTAATGATTAGTGAATTTGTTGTTTTGAGTCACAATTAGTGACTATCCAAGGGATTGTGTGATTACAAGAAATTTAAAAGGTACTTTGTTTGGAAAAGTGGGCTAATTCTAGTAGCCTTTTAGCAGGTCAGTTTGTTGGTTCTTCATGATGGCACAAAGAAATTTATGGAGATCTTTTGTGAATATTATAGTAGGACTGTGGTAAGTCTCTAATGATGATTTTTTGGCCTTTTTATGGCCTTAGCAGTAGGATAACTTCATTTGTTGAATATTGAAGGCTAGAAGCCTTTTGAGTGTGTTTTGAGAAACCGGGTGTTTTAGTGATCAAAAATTGAGTTCATTGTTTGAGAATTGATTAGTTGATTTTTAAAAGAGTTCCTCCACCTTGAATTGCATCAATAAGCCCTCTAACATAACAAACCTTAAAACCCTCTTCTTTCACAAGTTAGGCAAGGGTTTATTGAAAACCCATACTCCAAACCTTCCCACAGCGAACCAAAGCCTAAAACACCTTCAAAAAGGTCTGCACAAGCTTAAAATTTCAAGAGATATCGCTGCCCCAAAATATTTCTTCAAACCCTAGTAGTAAACCACCATTTTCCACTCAAAAATGTACCATTTGACATCTAGGGCATCACCTAAAAACCCTCTATTCACCTCCCTTGCACACATGTTTTATAACCCTAACTAATCCTTTACATCAAGTTATAGAAGCATACATTGGGTGGAAGGCTTAATATGACATTTTAATGCACTTAAAACTCTTAAAATAGGGTATAGAGACCAACCCTCAGTAATTGGCTTCTAAAATGCACAAAATCACTTGAAATCCAACCAAACCAAAACTAAAATGGAGCTAAGTCTGCTTCCCACCGAATTCCATCAAAAAGATAGCACAATCACCCTATACAAAATCTTACAGTTCAAGGAAACATCAGATCCCAAAGCGCAAAAGGGTAGCAATATTTGACGAGGTATTACTTAGAAACCATGGTGCTCACAAAATCTCCATCTAAACAGATCATGTTGGGCCCCTCTACAATAACCTCTCTCGGTTTTTGTTCTCTCAGAGTTTTTTTCCCATTGTGTCTAGTTTTCACTTGATGGAAAAAGTGTCAAATGCAAGCAATGAAAAGTTGCAAAGTGGTGCAACTTTCATTCTGCAACTCGTGTGACCAAATGGATTGTTCCAACACATCCAAATAGGTATGTTTACACTAGGAATGGTCCTCTTTTTCACCCAAACACGCAGAATCGCTCCAAGCTACGTTCAACCAAATCAATCTCTTAAGAGTCCAAAGTGTAAAATGGCTGCAAACTTCAACATCTTGTTACTTAGATACCATGATGCTTAGAAATTTCTCATCTTATCCTATGAGATCATGTTGGATCCCTCTACAATAACCTCTCTCAATTTTTGTTATCTCAGACTATTTTTCCCATGGTGTCAAGTTTTCACTTGATGGAAAAACTGTCAAATGCAAGCAGTGCAAAGTTGCAATGTGGTGCAACTTTCGTTTTGCAACTCATGTGACCAAACAGACTGTTCCATCATATCTGAATAGGTATGTTTACACTATAAATGGTCCTCTTTCACACCCAAACATGTATAATTGCTTCTAGCTACATTCAACCGGATCGATCCCTTAAGGGTCGAAAGTGCAAAATGGCTGCAAACTTCAGCATGTTGTTACTCGGATACCGTGATGCTTAAAAACTTCTCATCTAATCTTATGGTATCACATTGGTCCCCTCTACAATAACCTCTCTCAGTTTTTGTTATCTTGAAGTGGTTTTCCCGTGGTGTCCAGTTTTCACTTGATGGAAAAAGTTTCAAATGTAAGCAGTGCAAAGTTGCAAAGTGGTGCAACTTTCGTTTTGCAGCTTGTGTGACCAAACAGACTATTCCAACGTGTCTGAATAGGTATTTTTATTCTATGCATGGTCTTCTTTCGCACCCAAACACACGGAATCGCCCCGAGCTACATTCAACCGGATCGATCCCTTAAGGGTCCAAAGTGCAAAATGGCTGCAAACTTCAGCATGTTGTTTCTTAGATATCGTGATGCTTAGAAACTTCTCATCTGATTGTATGGGATTTTTTTGGGCCCCTCTACAATAACCTCTCTCGGTTTTTATTATCTTGAAGTGGTTTTCTCATAGTGTCCAGTTTTTACTTGATGAAAAAAGTGTCAAATGCAAGTAGTGGAAAGTTGCAAAGTGGTGCAACTTTCGTTCTGCAACTCGTGTGACCAAACGGACTGTTCTAAAACATTTGAATATGTATGTTTACACTAGGCATGGTCCTCTTTCATACCCAAACACACGGAATTGCTCTGAGCTACATTCAACCGAATCGAACCCTTAAGGGTCCAAAGTGCAAAATGGCTACAAACTTCAGCATGTTGATACTCGGATACCGTGATGCTTAGAAACTTCTCGTCTAATTATATGGGATCATATTGGTCCCCTCTACAATAACCTCTCTTAATTTTTTCTATCTTTGAGGCATTTTCCTGTGGTGGCGAATTTTCACTTGGGGAAAAAGTTGTCAAATGCAAATAGTTGAAAGTTGCAAAGTGGTTACCGCTTTTTGTTACGCAACTCATGTGACCAAAGAGACTATTCCAATACTACGAATAGGTATTTTTGTGCTGGGCATGGTCTCTTTTCACCCAAACAAGCAAAATCGCCCTAAGCTACGTTCAACCGAATTGATTCCTTGAGGGTCCAAAGTGCGAAATGGTTGCAAACTTTAGCATGTTGTTACTCAGATACCATGATGCTTAGAAACTTCTCGTCATATCCTATTGGATCCCGTTGGGCCCCTCTACAAGCCGCCTCTCATTTTTTTATCAGTGGTTTCCATGGTATCGGGTTTGCACTTGATAAAAGTAAAATACAACAATGCAAAGTTGCAAAGTGGTGCAACTTTGTTCGCAACTTCGTCATTGGCAGAACATTCGCCATATTATCAGGTATGTTTGTACCAAGTGTAATTCTCTTTCACACCCAAACATCTTGAATCACTTTGAGCTATGTCCAGCGGATTGATCCCTAAGGGTCAAAGTGCAAATAGTTTTAAACTTCAGCATGTTGTTACTCGAATCTTGTGATGCTTAGAAACTTCTTGTATGATTCTATAGGATGGCGTTGAATACCCCTCTACAATAACCTCTACTGGTTTGCACGCTCATCGCGAGGCGTTTTCCCATGGTGATAATTTTATTTGAGGGAAAAAAGTTGTCAAATGCAAGTAATTGAAAGGATTGCAAAGTGGTGCAACTTTCGTTACTATCATGTGACCAAGCAATTTGTTCAACCGTCGAATAGACATGTTATGTTAGGCATGGGGTCTCTTTACTTCCAACAGCGTTTCCTGCGAGCTATGTTCAACGGATCTAGTCGCCAGGTCCAGGTACCAAAGGAAACCGATCCTTTGTGGGCTATTACTTTCTGAAAACAGGTGCTAGCTCAGGTCTAAACTGGTCCCGTTGGGCCCTCTACAATAATCTCTCTCAATTTTTTGTTATCTCCGATGCATTTTCATGTGGTGTCAAGTTTTCACTTGATGGAAAAGGTGTCAAATGCAAGTAGTGTAAAGTTACAAAGTGGTGCAACTTTCGTTTTACAATTCATGTGACCAAAAAAATTACTCCAACGCATCTCAATAGGTACGTTTACGCTAGGCATGGTCCTCTTTCACACCCAAACACATAGAATTGGTTCAAGCTACATTCAACCAGCTTGATCCCTTATGATGGCATGCAAAACAATCAAAAAGAGAAACATACGCACGACGGTTGATTAGAATCCATTCTTGTAGAATGGTTTTAGCTTTGATTAGAATCCATTCTTGTGGAATTCTATTAAGTTCCAAGCAACTTAGAAGTAGATTTCTAAAATAGTTTTGAACTTGCTCATACAAGGGTTTGAGTGTAATATGTTGAAATAGGCCATTCCACCTATTGTTGAAGTTGTGTCTCAATGGAATGGGCCTGATGTAAGTAGGATAGGGAGTAGGAATAATAAAATAGCATTGGTAAAGGAATTGGAAGAGATTACTAATGCTGCCCCTGTTGAAAATTTAGAATTAAGGCCCCTTAAAAGCAAGGCTACAAGAGGTGAAAAAAAGAATTTGCTTGAAAATAAGTTAGAATGGGTTGGAAATAGGGTGAGGTTGTGGAGTTTGATGTGTTCAAAAGGTTTACAAGGATAGGGGAGGTCAAAAGTATGTTATGGCATGATGCCCTAGTTGGGAAAACAAGGGTTTTGAATGAAAAAGAGAGGTTTGAGGGAGTAAAAGTGGGTAAAGTCAGGGGGCAGCATAATTTGGTGATCAATTAAGTTTGTGTAGGAAGAATGAAGAGTGTTGGAAGAGGTTTTGAGGTTGTATGAGGTTCAGGTTTGGGTTCGAGTCTAGGGGTTTGGTTCACCGGTTCAGCCAAAAAAATTTGGAGGGGTTCGGTTAGTTTTGGGTTCATTGGTACAAAAATGTAAAAGCGATATATATATATATGCAACCTAGAAGCATGAATTAGGATAGAATATCACATAACAACATATAAACAAACAAAACCATCATAAAATTGAATGTGTTTAAACATGCATGATAAATATTCATCGTTAAACGAGATTGTGGTAGCTTGATGCTAGTGTGGAAGTGCTAGGGTTCAATTTGTATGATTTTTAAAAAGCCAACAGGCCAGGGGATTATCCGGTGTTCTTCAAAAATCATAAAAATTTGTTTAGTACACTCGCCATTTTGATGTCTTCTTGCAGTCTCAAACATTATTTTGTATCATTGTTACATTGGTCTTGAGAGTGGTAACTTAATATAGCTCCACAATACAAAATCTGGTTTTACCTATGTAGTGTAACGATGGCATAGGCAGATTTTTCTTTCAAAGAACAAAGGTGATTGCACAGATGAGATGTATAAACATATATTTTTGTATTATCAAGGATACTTTTGAGCGCCATTGCTAATCTAAAAGGAAAAATGTTTGCTAATGCATGGTGTATGCTTTGACATTCAAAGAGCAAAACCTAGAATGATGCAAAGGCATGGCCAAGTAGTTCTAACTCTTCACATGAGAGAAGAGAGATATTGGAGAGTACATCAAGTCAGTGAGAACATAAGTGTAATGTTTTTTAGTTTGTAGTATTCCTATGTTTCTTTACAGATGTGTGATAAATTCTCAGTTCAATGATGTAGAATAATTTTTGAAAAAAGAAAGTTGTGTCACAATCCACTTTCAATCTAACAAGCAAAAACTAAAGTTTGGCCTCTTGGAATGAAAATTCTTGTTTACAAAACAAATGAATAAGAATGAGGTAGTTAAGGTGTTTGAAGTGATTTAGAGGTCACTTTTAGGGTTCCCTTGGGTGTGGTTCAAAGTCAAACTCCATAAAACATTAAAAAAATGTTCAAAAAAACACTTTTTGGATGCCTAGGCACGTGGGTTCTATCTTGGTTCACCTGGATTTTGTCTCGGTTCTGTCGGGGTTCTCTTGGGTTCTGCCTAGGCGAACCAAACCCAAAAATGAAGGACCCTAGTTGAACCCATAGGTGAACCGAACTAGGAACTGTACCAGGAGCAAACCAGGACCAGAACTAGGGCTAAAATAGAAGAACCCGATAACATAAATAATGTTTCAAGAAGTTGAATACTTCATCTACTCTAAATATTATGTTTTGCAAGTGTTGTGAAGATTATGTATCCTTTGCTTAATTGAGTTGTTCCAATTAAAGGGTTAAATATATTGGAATCTTTTTATGAATCATTTCATGGAATACCAATTGAAAACATTCTTTTTTTCTTTTAGATAAAGTTGTTTAGCATCAATCAATTAATTTATTCAAGACAAACCATGAAGGACGATAATGATCAATGCTAGGGTTAGCCAATTAATAAGTATACACGTGAATAATTCAAGCATGTACATGTGAATAAGGGAAGCACAAGTAGTCACAAACACATAAGCCTTGAAGTATACACATGAATACATAGTATACACAACTTAATACAAAGTGTAATGCGCGAGAATACAAAGTCACATGAAAATCGTAAGTCTAAAATATACATGGTTAGCCAAAAGTATACACTTGAATACACATAACTCATATCTATTGAACCATGAATTTATAATGCAAAATAACTAAATAGCCATGTACACATACATCAATAAATGTCGATGAAATTATAAAATATAGGTACAAAATAGCTATATAGGTTTATAAGAATACCATATAGGCATACAATGTCAAATATATCCAATACAAAATATGTACAAAACTACCATGTAGGTATACAACAAAGGGATCTAGAATCAAAATTCATTGCTCTCCATGCTCTGGAAATAAATTATTTCCCTTTGCTTTTCGATCAGATGTCGATAGGTTTGTCACTCATTTGTGTTGTACTCAAAGAGTGCTCCTGCTCCTCCTCCTAGTGTTTATTTCTTGGTAAATTTTTAACTATTACAATAAGAAGTAAAGACAAAATATATAAATTACATTATAAAAATGATATGTTTAACAAATAATCACTTACCACCATCTCATGATCCGCCTCCTAGAAGGAAATATTCGCGTACTAAGACATGTAAACCTATATAAACCATCCAAATAGAAATTAAACTCTGAATCAAAAATGGTTTGATTTTTCCACTGGAACTAACATCTATAACAACGTATGTAAATTGAAATTTAGTAATTTGCCTCATAACTCCCCTGTCAAAGCCATCGAGGATTGTATAGCAAATGAAACATCGATCTCCATTTCCCTCATAACATTTGGAGGTGTTTCCACCTCCAACATCTAAAAATAAAACAACAAATTATTCAATCACAAAAACTACAATAGTGATCCACGTCATGACTTATAATGTATGAGATAATGAATAAAAATTTTAGTACTTATTAAACTATATATTTCTAACTATCATGTTTTACTATTTTCCTATCCATATCTTGTTCGAAAAGCACGTGTTTTTGTGGCTTTTACCCATAGCAGCAAGTCGCTAAACCATTTTGATAATATTCTCCTTTGTAGACATTACAAACATAACCGGGTGGGTGGCATAGAGAAGGCAAAGTGAATTGATGGAACAATGCCTTTAAAGAAATGTAGGGTCTTGTGCGGTGATGGAATGCCATTACAAACAAATGCACATTATGGAATTCCATCACCATAAGAATGCATTTCGTTCAAGAATTTTTTCAAAAAGTTCATTGCCTTCTCTATGGTAAATTATTGCTTACTATTATGCTTTGATAGATATTTTTCCAAACATCCATAGTTTGTTGGAAAGCACCTATTTAAGGATTTTTGCCATAGCAACAAGGAAGCACGAGTAGTTTGATAAAAATACTGGTAATACATGTACGGGAAAATGTGGTATCATAGAAAAAGGTGGTGAGTTGTTTAAAGAAATGCTCCTACAATGGGAATCTCGCATGGAATGGCATTCCATCACCGTGGAGACCGCATTTTCTTTTTGAGGCATTTTTCAAATCCACGAACTCACCTTTGTCTATGCTATTCCTTACTATTATGTTTAATAGATTTTTTTTCCAAGCATCCATAGTTTGTTGGAAAGCACCTTTTTTAAGCTTTTAGCCATAGCAGTGAGGCAATGAACTGTTTGATAAAATGCTTTGGTAAACATGTATGGAAAATGTGGTAGCATAGAAAAGGCGATGAGCTGTTTGAAAAAGTGGTGCAGGTGCACCTTTACAAGAGCATGCCTCTGTGAGGAAAATTTAGGATTTTGAGGTTGTATAGTTATTTTCATGATGTAATAAGGCTTAAATAGCCATTTTTGAGTTTGTAATGGTCTTTGGTAGTCATTTTAGGCATAACTTGTAAAGTTCTAGAATCTTAACAAAAGTTGTCAATCAATGTTGTAAAAATGCAAAAAGGTGACAAAAATATGCAATTGGAAGTTGCTCCTAGACTTATTACTTATGCTATGTGAAATAATTGCATCACTGCTTATGTTGAATTTCTAAACAACTATATTGTAGTTGAAATTTTTTCATCTATCAACATCTAGTTATTAGTTATGGAATGTGAAGTAATGCTTTGAGTTTGAATGATGTTCAATGCAACGTAGTCAATGATATGAATATAAACTACACAAATCTATTAAGTACAATTCATTAGTTAAACTCTTTATTTTATTACCTGCATGTAGGTTTGGGTAAATCCACTAGCACCAGGAGGTGTTCCCTCGAAACCTCCAATATTAGCCTATTCAACATACAAAATCACATATTAAAATACCATTTGTAAAACAATGCTATTAACATGTAATAAATTTATAATTGTTTACTAGTTACATACCCCATCGATAGGTGTATTTCAGAAATAAGTAGGTGTTGGGCCGGTGTATCCAGTATCAATAGTGTGACCTTGCAAGTTTATTAAAATCATAAAACTAAATTAGTTAATCTTGCATTTCAAAATAAAAATTTAATAAAATAAATTCAATGAACATGCTATCTTTTACCTCAGTATCAATGCCATACGTATCATGCAAAATGTCAGCTGCCCTCTCCATCTCCATACCTGCAGATGGATCTTGCACGCAGCCTCCCTCGAAAATGTATGGGGGTCATATGAACAAGCCACCACAAGATTGACACACATGGATAGAAGTCACCCTCGTGCACCTCCCATGGCAATCAGAAGAGGTGGGACTGCATGCCCCATGACACCACAAGTGTTGATGGCCTGCAGAGTCTCTACGTCGGCACTCTCCTTCACGATGGAAATCATGACAATGTGCTCATGAGGTGGCCTAGTGATAAGTCATCTCACTTGCCACATAGGATTCGGCTATGCACTGGGTCTATCTTGTATCAACCCCCCACCTCTCCCCTGGAAGTCCCTCATATCAAAATAATTTGGGATTTTGTTCAAGATGAACTCAACGTATAGTTTCCTAAGGAAATACTATGGGACTTCACAATTGTTACACGGTGGGTAATCAAAAACCAAGTACCACCTATCATAAAAAAAATTTCCTAATCTGTTGGTGGTGGGACCAATGAATAGGAAACCTCTTCCCATTGAGAGTAAGATTTTGATTTGTGTGTGGGTTAGTGAATAATGAGCACAAATCACCTTTTGTAATTTTTAAATCCTTTACACCTTGATATGATAATTTATCCGCGTAATATGCCCTAGTCGTCTGCCTCCTATCTTGCCATCCAGTTATTTGTTTACTAATTGAATCTACATTTTTTAACATATCTTTCAATGAATTTTCCAGGATCATTCTTTCTATGGTTGAACCATTTGGATCGCTCAACCTCCTGATTAAATCCTCAATTTGGGTTTTGTTGTTCTCAATTTCACTCATTAAATTTTATTGAGTGTCAAGAGGGTGTTGAGGGATTGGTGGAGGATGTTGTTGTTGTGGTTGATTTTGTTGTTGAGGATTTTGTTACTTTTTCTTGTTGAGGATTTTGAGGGTTTGCAGGTTGGTTTGCATCTCCTACAAATTCAAAAAAATAAAAATCAAATACAACCTAAAACTAACAAATTCAACTTAAAACTAACAAACTCAAAACAAAAAGCAAACAATCCTTACCTCTCACACTTCTTCATCGACGTGGTGGCATCTTGGCGATGAAATAGCAACCGTTGATGAAGAAATCCACAAATTTTCTCCTCCTAGAATACAAGCGCGGAATAATGGGGGTTTTGGCCGCGGGCTGCAAACAAAACACAGTGGCAAAAAAATGAATTCGTTTTACTTTTTTTTGCTTTTATTAGGTCATAATGCGAGCACGTTATAACGTACTCGCATTATAGGCTTGTGGTGGCCAAGCCTCAAGCTTGACACACCAAGCCATAATGCGCTTGCGTTATGAGTTTTCAATTTAAAAAAAAAAGTGGCCACAAAATTGCTACCCATCTTCATGCACCCACCCTTATAGTATCTCATAGAGGCATAGAGGTGGACATGAAGAAATATTTCGCAAATATTTCATAATTGCACACTTTACAAGGAAAAATTTTGGCTATCCATTATTTTGTAGCATCCCTAGTGGACCGAACATTACCCTTTACGCATCTTCTTAAGAAAGAGGTTTAGTTTAGTTGTAATGAGGATTGTAAACAAGCTTTTGAGATTTTGAAAGATTATCTTGTTACTCCACCTATTTTATAACCCGCTATGCAAGACAAACCGTCTATCCTTTATATAGCAGCATCGACCCATGCCCTTGCAACATTGTTGGCCCAACAAGACAAAAATGGTAAAGAACATATTGTTTATTACATCAATTGAACTCTGATTGATTACAAGACATGGTATATGACAATAGAAAAATAATGTTTGGCTCTTGTACTTTCTACTAGTAAATTGAAACATTACTTATTAAATGTTGAAATACATGTGATGATGAAATTTGATCCTTTAAAACACCTCTTCGCTAAGACAAATTTATTAGGATGTTTAGCTAAGTGGGTTATATTGTTAACAAATTTTGACCTTAAATTTGTCTCACAAAAGGAAATTAAAGGACAAACCTTGACCGACCAATTAGTTGATGCTCCCTCTCCCCTAGCATTACCTAATGATGATTCATTCCTTGATGATAATGTGTTGACAATTGAAACTTAATACATGGGAGTTATATTTTGATGGCTCTAAGTGTAGAATAGGCTCCGGCGTAGGGGTTATAATAGTCTTGCCTATAGGAAAGCCTATTCCCTTGTCCTATCACTTAAACTTCTTATGCATAGACAACACAACAAAATATGAAGAGTTAATTGTTGGATTACACGCCGCTTTAACTTTGGGAGCCCAAGACATTAAGATATTCAGTGATTCACAATTAGTCATTAAGAAAATAAACATATCAAGCAAAGCATGAAAAATTATCAAAATAAAAGGATCTCACAATGACCCTCTTAAACACCTTTGATTCATATACCATTGATAACATCCCAAGAAAACATAATCGACATGTGGATGCAATGGCAAGTGCAGCTTCCCTTATATCTCCTCAAGATCCTTCAAAATATTTCATAGTTACTATCCATACAATTATGAAACCATCAATTGAATACAAGGTTTAAGAAGTGTCATCAACCATCACAGAAAGCTCTAGTGAATGGTATACATTGATATTTAATTATTTAAAAGAAGGTACCTTTCTTGATCCAACAACTAAGAATACTCAAGCCTGCCTTCAAAAACTCGCATCTAGATATATAATTCTTGTTGACGTGTTGTATCGAAGGTCCTTTGATGGTCTTTTACTTAGATGCCTTAAACAATCAGAAATCGCATAGCACTTGTGGAAGCTCATGCAAGTACTTATGGAGGCCATTTTGGAGAAGATCATTAGTTCAAAAGCTAATCCACATAGGATATTATTGGAGACATATGGAACAAGATTTTTTTGAATACATTAAAAAATGTCACAAATGTCAAGAGCATATCAATTTGATTCATGCTCCTTCTTCTGAGCTACATGCCCAAGTTCCTATTTGGCATTTCTCAGTATGGGGTCTGGATCTTATTGGAAAAATTTCACCACCATCTTCCGCTAGACATACATTCATAATGATTGCAATAGACTATTTCACAAAATGGGTAGAAGCCATTCCCCTTCGATCAACAACTAACATAACTACAAAAAAACCCTTCCCTTGATCCAAATAAAATATCTTGTTGGCTCTAGACCACACATAAAAAATCAAAGTTCTTAAATTTTCAATATCAGGGGTAAGTTTCAAGAACTGACAAATCAACGCTTTCCCTTGAAGGTCTTGGACTTGTGGCTCAAGAGACTTGTCAAAGAAAGTGATGCTGAGAACACCTTGTCACTCATATTTTTGCGCATGTCATTCATTCTTTGGATGCTGACTTGAAATTCTATTTGAAACAGGGGGTTTTGGGGAAAATCCCTTATGTGCTTCTTTGTGCCTCCATTGTTGTTTACCCACTTGTTTATTCTACACCATCTTCCTCTTTTTTGAGTGATTGGAATATTTTTTTGCTTCCCTTCCATGTTGTGACTCACTTTGAGTTGATTTTCCAATGGTTTGCACTAAAACCTTTGGAAAATTTGATCTTTTTCCATGTTGCTCATGGATCCTAAGGTTTGAATTGAGGGGAGTTCCATGTAGGGAAGAAAAGTATGACAGGCCATTTTGAGGCAAAATACTTGAATTAGGGAAATCCTAGAAAATATTATTTTTTCCTTGAAATGATGCCCTAGCAGACACATCATTTTTTGTTCCTCTCTGGTCCCCACTAGTTAACCCTTTTTGGCTTGAAGTAAACAACTTTTGTGGGGTCTCCTCTCCATAGATATCAAACTACGGTTTCTTTTCCCAATTTTTCCTTTTCTTTGGATGAAATAGGCCTTGGTATCGGTAATGAGTGTTAGGTCTAATCGTATACTAGCGATGCCCTACTTGATGATGCCTGAGCAGAGCCGCGAGTCCCCGGCAAATTATTGTTTCACCCTCCATTTTGCAACCATTGCCATAGCTTGAGGGTCAGCTGCGGAAGTCCCATTTCTAAACAATATAAGGATCTGAAAATATACCGCGTAACTGAAAACCGACTTTAAAATGCCCGCATGGAGCTTTCTCCATCTGTGAAAAGCCATGTTGATTGTGTCAGTGTTAAGGATTGGAAATTTTGAAAAATGGTGCCAAATGGAAGAAAAGTCCAACTCTCTATACCCTGCAAGAGTTTCGGAAATTCCTCCCACATCAAAATAAATTGCACATGGATTTGAGTCCAATTTGATCTGTTATGGTCTCTGCATGCTGAGGTTAAAATTAAAAAGCCAATTGGAGAGGGATCCCTCTTTGAAGTGGTGATATCATCAATACATTTTATGATGTTATCAATGCATAGCAACAAAAAGATATTTTGCACGAGTACATACATATGATGGTATGATTGTATTGATGAATAGTGCTCAACTAAAAAACCAACCTCCTCTAAACCACAAACTCAAAATATGACAAATTTTATATATAAATAGGGGTTTTGGGGCCTTTTGGGTGTAATGGTAGGATCCATTTGGCTTTAAAATTACTAAAAATGAGCACTTTTCCCAATAAAAACTTTAAACACTCATTTGTTACTATATTATATGATCTCCAAATCAAGGGAAATGAAATCCTTTTATGACTTTCTCGAGCCTCCCAAACATGTTAGAATAGTTAAATGCTTTTAGTGTAACCAAAAGAGCTTAAATCACCTAGATAAGAGAAGAGTAGATATATGAAACCCCAAAGGTTAAAAACTTTCATTTAGATTTTGTGTTTCTCCAAATCATTGAAAGATGCAAGAGAAGAGCATACTAGGTTTTGAGGAAACCTGCATGCAAATCTTATTAGCCTCCTAAATTCTTAAATGTGGAAACTATTTAGAAAACATCCTAGCTCTTATCTTTTGATACAGCTAGAATTTTTAAGCAAATATATAACCCAAAATATAATGCAATGAATAGAATCATTAAACAATAAATTTAAATGATTATTAAAATAAAAATAGAGTTAGTCTCCAAGAAAAATGTAAGAGTTTAGAATGGCTTGCTTTGATAACCCAACCTAAAGGAAAAAGAGCTAAAAATATATATCCTTATAGTTTCCAAATTCAATGAGGATGAGGATAAGGAATAAAGCTAAAAAATCAATGGATTTCTTATCCAAGTTTCCAAATCTATGAGAATAAGGAAAAATAAATAGGGTCTCATGAAAGAAGGAATGTGCAACTCATTATCCCATCCTACCTAAGTAACTAAAATAAATTACCTAAGTAAACTTAAATAAACATGTGCAATGTCATACTTAGCATACAAATATCCAAAGTGATAAAAATATTATACTAATACTTTTGTATAATCACAATGAATGAAGAGATTACTTCTAACCATAATACAAAAAGCATATTGATTAGGGCCCATTATACCTATCCTTAAATTGTCTAAAGTAAGTCGTTCATTTTACATTGTAAGACAAAAGAAGAAGTTTATTTTGGAAATAACATCAATATGTCATATATGAATTCATATGGATATTATAGGGAAGGTACCTATTATCATCATATACCCTTTGTTGATTGATAAGGATCTTGAACACTACTCGAGATAAGTTTTTCATCACTTTCAAGATCAACATGAACTTTTTCTTCCATGGAAGATAGAAAGGACTTCTTTTCATTTTTAGATCTAGTGAAAAGTCAAGTTTGTGCTCAAATTTAGTTTTTGGGATATCTTGGAAGTTCACAATTTGATTAAGACTGCAAGTGTTCCTTGAAGAGAGCCAATATTTTAGATGATCTTCTATACCTAAGGTCTAAATTTCTCAAGAATTTTATATTTAAGAAGTTTAATTTTTTACAATTCCCCAACATCTATCATAAATAAGTATATATTAATTCCATATCCATTTCAATATTTTTTATATCAAGGTTTGCTTCAAAAGTTTACTAAGTGACACCATCAGAGAATTGTAGTTGTATTCCTGTGCGAAAGCACCCAATACCTCATTAGAGAGACTAAGTCCTTTATGATTTGAAGATCCAAATCCTGGAGGTCTTGAGGCTTCACCTGGTAATTCTCTACCACATTTGCCTCATTTTGAATGGTATTTTCTTTTGATGTTATATTTTTTCCTTCCAACATAAAATTACTTAAGATATGTTCATCGTGATCTTGGAAGATCTTGGGAGCACAAAAAATAGTAAATAGGAAGGATGGATAACAAATAATGAACAATCAAAATCTATTCAGGAAGAGCTAACCAAACATTAGCCCAAAGATTAATTTTAGCTTTCATTTTATAAAGAGTTTTTCACAATATTAAGCCATAGGAATATTAAAATAAATAGGCACTCCTAAATAAAAAAAAGGATTGCTATCACTTGCCTTGAAACCCAAGATTATAGAGACATTATTTGCTTCCCTAAGGTAGTTATGATAAAATTAGACAATTCATTTGTTATTATTAACCACACAATCATTTTCAACCCATTAGACTTCAAGAGTAGAGAGGAATCTCTTAGCAATTTGAGAGGTGACTCTCCCAAGAAAAATAATATCATTTACAAACTAATTGAGAGTGAGCTCATTTCAATCTAAGAATGTAGAGATTCCAAGAATGATATTTTTTTTATTCAAGAGTTTAGATAAGGAGCTTAGCTAAAATGATGCATAAAAAAGGAGAGAGAGCAACCTTGGGTCAAACCTCTATATCATCTAGTGAATTTAGCTAGTCTACCATCAACCAAGGGGGAAATATAAGGGCTATTTATACATTATGATATTTATTCCTTCATATTATCATCAAATCCCATCTTTTAAGGGTGTTACGGATTACTTTTTGATTCAATTTGTCAAAATAATTAACCATATCCAAATTAATGGTCATAATTTTTATATAAAAATTATCTTGCTAGAATGAATTGCTCCCTAGGTAAGGATGGTTCCTTTTAACATGTTCCTGTGAGGATCAAAATTGTTTTAATCTTTAGAGATGAGAGAAT
>VDFB02245433.1:0-10665 GCA_007258455.2 Sequoia sempervirens | reverse complement strand
CATAGAGATTTTAAAAATACTAAAAAAAATTTCACCGTGTTGAGGTCGTACAAGAGTTTTTATATTATGTTTTTCTGACAAAAACAACACCAATTTGTGTACATCCCTCTTTTGAACCCCTTAATCTCAACCATTTTCAAAATAAATTAGTAGTTTAGGAAGTAGACTCAGAGAAATTTGATCCTTGTTTTTTTTCCATCTCAAATTTTTTTGTGTAACTATCCTCACTTTCACGTCCAAGGTTAGCATTTCCTGATTTCAGAAAAAAAAAAGAAAAAAAAGTGGCCTATTAAGCCCCCTTTTTGGGAACCATCTTGGTGCACTTACCCATTTATTTATTCTAAAAAACAACTTTGGAAATGTAGTGCAATGAAGCAAAATGTTCCTTGGAAAAAAACCTCCAACGTAACCTTGTCCCTTCCATAAATCATACCTTTGACAGGCTTTGGTGAGGACATCGTTTGGAAAAAAATCTTCATTCATAACTTTATTAGTGACTAATTCCAAAAGCCTAACATCTTGAAGCAAGTCCAACAAATTGGATATGAAAAAAAAACTTGGAATTGATATGGATAGATTACCCTCTTCACCTCTGGTTCCATAATTTCTTCACTAATAACCTGCTTAATATGCTTAATGAAAGTCACACAATTTCCTTTGAAAATTAGTTGAGTTCAACATCATCCATTTCTTCTAAGATCGCCTGCTCCCAATCATTGATAGGAATGAAGACTCTCTAGTTTTGTGGATAGAACTTCATTTGCATCCTTCTACACTTCGCATAATATAGCTTTGGAACTCTAATCTCACCACTACTAGAAATTTCTTGTGAAAACATAAACTCTATTCTCCAAACTCTTCGCACAGGCAATAAGTTTGTTTGTGTAAAATTGAGCAGCGTTCCCTCAAATTTATTTCCCATATCAAAGCTGAAAATGGCTTTTAAAAATTATCTTATCAAAGCCTATGCAACATGTACACTCATACCAAAGAAATTATTACATTGCATGGTTTGGAGAGGAACTAACTAGATTCTAATAAAAAAATTATTATAGACAACACTTAGCAATGTGTAGTGGCTGCATAAATAGACTCTAAATTTAGACATGCCCTCTTTAGTTTTTCAAAAAGCATTTCTTGGTAGATGGTATAGAGCATGATTAAATCACACTCCCATATCACACATTTTATGGTAATTTGAGGATCCATATATTTTTTGACACCTATATCTTGCACATGACACATAATGTTAGTTCAAAAGAGGTCGAAGCTTATATCATGGGATTAGTATGCAGATTTTAACTGCCTTTAGGAGTACTTCGAAAGAATATTTTGTATGCCTTAATTTCATCCCTGGAAGACACATTTTGGATCCAACTTCACTCGAACCACTTGAAACATAGCTATATTCTAGAGAATTCACATGAACTCGCCATTACTATCAATGGTACCACATTGTATATACTATCTCCCATAGATTAGCAAGCTATGATGTGGGTTGATACCCACTGTACTTGGCTGGTGTCAAGTCTAATATCTCAATCTTTTACACATGCAATTTGGATTTATTCAAGGTTAGCTTTATTTATCCACACTCTTTGACATGTGTTAATGTATCTAGACAACTATCCTTGAATCATCACATCTATCTATATATTTCGCTACTTGGAAATTGCTTCACAAAACAAGTACCAATTTTAGAGGCTTTACTCAAGAAATCCCCAGACACTTTACCTTACACATCAGAAATGAGTTGCTTCAACTATCAAAAATGAACTTTGTTCTCAGGAGTAGATTCTTTTCCATGTGCATGAAATTTACACATAGTTTTATAACTTGTACTCTCCATCTTACAACAATGTTTTACCATAGAACTGGCATTACAATACTACTTACATCAAGCATGAACCAAAAACCCAACTTTGTTGATACAATTATGTGTTGAGTATTTACACTTTACCAACAAAAGCTCCACCATCTCTTGAAAAAACTTCAACAAATTTAGAGTGAAATATCTATTCAACATGACAAACTTCCTCACTTAACTGATCGCATCCATAGTTGGCCAAAAAGTCTACAACACTATTACCCTCTCTGTATACATGGGTAATTTTATAGGATTCAAATTTGTCTAAAAATGCCCATATCTATTTCATTATATAGCCCAATTTCTAGTTCACCAAATGTCACTCTCAACATGCATTAATGATTAACAAAGATTCTCCTTCAACTTGAATCTTTGTAAGATTACAATGGAGAGCTAATTTTAAACCATAAATCAATGCCTGAGCCTCAACCTCATTATTAGTTCCATTTTGTAATTTATATTCAATATAGCATATAGTACCATCCCCTTATAATCTCTAATGATAGCACCTACTCATGACAACCTAAAATTCCCTCTAGAAGCTCCATCACAATTCAGTTTAAACAAGACTTTGTTGGAGGTGTCCATCTTATTTCTTTTTTATTAAATTTTTGAGTTAACCAAAATAAATTTCCTTTAAATGGTAGCTTAAGGAGAGGTCAACTCACCATTACTTTATAATCCCAATCTGTAAAGATTGAACCAACATGCTTTACTTTACTTACACAACCATTTACAATTTCTGAGATTGATTTCTCCAAGGTATTCAACACCAACTAAAGGTTAAATTTTTATTTTTGAAAGATAACCCTATTTCTTGCTCACCATAAAGCCCAAAGTATTGATGCCAAAATAATTGACTAGATTCTAGAAAAAATAGATTTGGTAAAAAGAACTATCCATCCTGAGAATAACTTCCAGAGAGTATTAGGTAGTGGTGAATAGAAATTCATTTTTTCCAACACAAAAATCCAACAATTTTGTGCTACCCCACATTGTAAGAAAAGATGGTTGACATCTTCAAATTCCTCATTGAAAAGTACACATTTAAAAGGGTCTGCTATCCGTAAATTTGAAAGCCTATCACTAGGTAGAATCTTGCTTTTGATAGATGACCAAGAGAAGCAACCAAATTTAGAAAGAATCATAGGATTCCAACAAAAATTGTATTCTCTTTGTTCCACTACTTATGCCCCTGACTGTGAAATTGATTTATACCCATCTTTAACCAGTGATTTTTTTAGTGGCTAATATTTGCCAATTGGCTAATAGTTGAAATTTGTGAATCCAAAATTGCCTGAATAGTTCAGGCTATAACATGACTTGAATTGCCACATTTTTATAAAATTTTGTTTGTCTTATTTAAATCGCCAAAGAATTTATTTTATTAAAAAATCTAACTCAAAAAATTGCCATAATATTCAATACATGATTAGATCATATTCGCCTAGATTTTATAAATTATAGTGGAAATAAATATTAATTCGCCAATAGTATATCATAATTATTAGTTAATTTAGGACCATATTTCTAATCTTTAGTTTCCACCATTGATTTATAATATCATCTTATGGCCCTTATTGTATCCCACGAGGCAAAATGTACCCATAATCTATAATGCTCATGGGCCCATAATTTCAGTTCCCATGAGCATTATAGATTGTGGGTACATTTTACCTCACAAAATACAGCATAGGTTGTTAGATCTTGAATGAAGTAAAATCAATGTCAACCTCCATGAAAATTATAAATTGTGGGTACATTTTACCTTATAGAATACCATGAGGGTCATTATGTTATATTTTAAAACAATGGTGACAATTACATATTATAGTTTACCCCTTAAACCCATCAATAATTTCCACCTTTGAGCCCCTAATTTTCCATCAAAATTATTTTTAGTTTAGATGGATTCACCATCATAAATAATTCATTTTCCTATTATTTTTCGAGATTCACCAAAAAAATTTGCAAAATTTTAGTGATGTAAATAGAGTCACCAATAAAATTAATATTTTTTCCAAAAAAAGGAAAGATTCGCCAATATCTAAATTAATAATTTTTCTTAAAAAAATGAAAGATTCACCAAGATTTTATATATTTTTTTTAGGGGGGTTTCTTAATGTTATCACTATCTTTAACTATATAAGAACTAGAATTAGACTTTACCCAATTTAATCTATCAACTCCAACATTGCAATACACAATCCTTTTTTGTAAAATAGCTTTCAAAATCACCTTGTGTTCATTATCAATTGCAAATCCTGATAAATCCTTCCATGTTACTCTACCAGATAATGGATCCACCATATGAATATAATCTCACATTAACTCCCCAACTTTCTAAAAAAAAAAATCTATGAAAATCATGCAATGAATTCAAACTTGGAGACTCATTCCACAAATCTTTCTAGAAATGTGTCATTTCCCCATCATTGATGTCCCAAGTTAAATGTGGTAGAATAATTTTTCTACAAGAAACTAAAAAATTCCATATTATAGACCCTAAAGGAGGATTTAAAACTATCCACATTCTTGATGGGTTTACATTATCCAAGTATTTCAGTTGCATTAACTTGCACCATTTCAAATGTGGCTTAGCATACATGTGCCAAACCATTTTTGCACCTAGAGCCATATTTCTTTCTATCATATTATGTAGACCCACACCCCTTTTAGCTTCTCCAAGCACATAGTTTCCAATGATATTAAATGAATTTTCTTCTTGCTATCTATGGTACCAGACTGCAAAAATTGATTAATCAACTTTTGGATTTGAATAATAATAGATTTAGGAGCTTTTAGAACATACATATAATAATTTGGAATTGTGGACAAAACTTTCTTGACCAATAGGATTCTCCCAGAGAGAGATAGCCAACAGCCTTTCCAAGACATGATTCTTTTTTTTATGATTTGGATAATTTTGTGCCTGTAAGAGACCTTATTCTACCCAAAAAAAAGGGTATACCCAAATATTTACACGTGAGTTGAGCTTGTTGGAAACCTAGAATATTTACTATCTACTTTTCTACAACATTTTTTTGTGTTAAATATATACACTTTAGATTTAGCCTCATTAATTTTATAACCCGAAATAGAACAACATCTATCAAGAACTGATTTAAAATGTTGTGCTTCAGATATAGTTTCCTTACCAAAAAGTAGAGTATCACTAGCAAAAAAGGAATGAGTAACTATAATAGTTGTATCTAGAATTGACATTCCCTAAATAGAACCCTGATTATGAGCTTCATGCATTGACCTACTTAAGGCCTTTGCTAAAATTATGAAAAGAAAGGGAAAAAGAGGATCCCCTTGATGAAATCCTTTTGTTGATCCAAAAAAACAACTGGAGAACCATTTAGTAAGACTAAAAATTTCACAATAGACAAACAATTCATGATCCACTTACACCATTTAGCTGAAAAACTAAACCTAAGTAATACCTGAATCAAGAAAGCCCAATCAACCCTATCATATGCCTTTTGTATATCCAATTTAATAATCATTGAAGAGATTTTTTTCATGGCCATCGAATGGAGAACCTCATGTGCAACTATTGCTCCCTCATTCATTTCCCTTCCTAGTACAAAACCCCCTTGCACTTCTGAAACAATTTTAGATACAAGTGGGTGTAAATGGAGATATATGGCTTTTGTAAAAAAATTATAAATAGTATTACACAAAGAAATAGGCCCGAAGTTAGAAAATGAATGTGGCTAGTTAACCTTTGGAATAATAGCAGTATGTGTAACATTAAATATTCTTAACATACTGCCATATTTTCTTGACTCCTCCATTGCATTTAAAATATCTATACCCACAAAATCCCAACATTCTTGAAATAAGACAACCGTGAAACCATTTGGGCCTAAAGCCTTGTCTGGTGGCATAGAAAATACATCTTTAATTTTCTTTAATGAGAAAGGAGCCAATAACCTCTCATTATCTTCAAGTAGGACTAATCATGGAATAACTTGCAAGAGATCCTCTTTTTCTCTTACCAACTGAACATTATTAGACTTATTAGCAGATAACAAAAAGGAAAATAATTTAATACCTTCATTTTGAATATCCTCTTCTTTTGTTAAGCATGCACCTGTGAGACTATCATGTGTTAAAAAAATTGAATTTTTTGACTTCTTTATTTGTGTAGAGATATGAAAAAACTTGGTATTTCTATCTCCATCCTTCAGCCACAACTCTCTTGACTTCATCCTCCAATACACTTCCTCCCTTGCAAGCAATTCTTTGCATTCCACTTGCAGCAATTGGTATTCTTGATATAACACATTGTTCAAGCCATTTGCAATCATTGCTTCATTTACCATGGAAATTTTTTTATAAAGCAACACCTTTTACAAAAAAACATTTTTAAACGCTTGTTGATTCTAGAATTTTATCTACTTCTTCATGTGATCTAACTTCACACTCAGCTAAAACATCCTAGAACCCTTGCAAAATGGTGCACTTAGCCACCATTGCCTTAGTAAATTTAAAATTTGTGGATGGCAAAACCACATTGCCTCAAATTTGAATGATGATTTCCATTTTGGCTTAACATTCTTTGAAAACAAGTCCTTGAAAGAAATTGAAAAATTATTAGAAGCATTAAAAGACTAGATTTATGATGCTAAGTCATACTCAATTGCACCTCAATTTGGAGAAGTAAGAAATCTATCTAGTCTTTTCGCTATCTGCAAAAAAAAAAATCTGCTTATTAGTCCAAGTAAAGCTTCCATTCAATGGAATGATGCCCACCAAAGCATTACCTTCCAGATGAAGGACTAAAAGTCTTCCATATCCTTTTTAGATGGAAAAATACCTCCTTTTTTCTCAGTAGTTGATGCTATAGCACTAAAATCACTAGTTAAAATGACCTTATCATGACCCAATTGATCCAACATAAGACTTAACTCATCCCAAAGATTTTTTTCCCCACTGAACTGGTCAGACTATAAACGTTTAGCAACCAAAATATTAAATAAAAAATGAGTAATCCGCATTAGCTTCCAATTACTCTCACAAGTACCTTGAGTGATACTTATTTTTTTATCATTTCTTAGAGTGATAAGACCCCCTGATGCTCCTTGTAAAGGTTAATGGAAAGATCTCCACTTAGACCATTTTTTACTAAACTTTTCAATCACTTCTATTGACACTTTTGTTTCTTGTAGAACCACTACATCTGCCCCACATGTATCTAGCAATTTCTTAATTTGGGCCCTTTTGTTAGAGGAATTAATGCCTATGACATTCCAGGATATTAATTTCATAATACCCTAGGAGAGAAGCAAGCTCTCCTTGGCCTTTTTTTCTTTTCACTATCACCAAACTTGTGACCATCTAAAGTAGATTGATAGAATACCTTGATATAGGTAGGACAAGCTGACCTTTGGAATATGCCAAGTAATACTAAATGGGAAACAATACTTCACAATATCAAGCTATGATAATCATGCAAATGGGCAATGGGATAAATAGGATAAATGATGTGATGAATGAATGTGATGGATGGATGATAGGATAAAGAGCCCATGTAGATGGAGGTACTTTATTTACACATGGTTCCTGTTTTCCAAGTTTTCACCAAGGTACTTTCCCAAAGCACCACCAAAGCAGGTTTAACTAGAGGACGATTGCTTTTCTCTTTAATTTTTTCAATCCCTTTTCTCATTTTTTTGGATTTTGATCATTTTTTAATTTTTTTTTGTATTTTTAGTTAAACCCTTCAATCCTAGGAATAAATTTTTTTAAGATGCAAGATTTTGGTTGGTTCTTGCAAGGTTTCACCTTTAGGTGTTGACAATTGATATGCTCATGTGATCCATAGCTTGCTATGACGACAAAGGGACCCAACTAATCATGCTCAAACTTTCCTTTACTGTCATGATCTAGAAGGTTCTTCTGACTCTATTTTAGGACAAGATCCCCTACTTGGAAGGAATGATTCTTGATGTTCTCAAGTTATAGCTCCATTTTAATTAGTTTTGATATACTTTCAAGTGATTAAGAGCATAAAAATGATGCTCATCCAAGAATTCTAGCTCATTTAGCCAGGATAATCTATACTCATCATCAATGATTAGGTTTTATAGTGACACTCTTAGTGATGGAAGCTCAATCTTAATAGGTAAGATATATTTTGATATATAGACCAAGGAGAATGGGGTTGCACCTATAGGTGTGTGGATAGAGGTTCAATAGGCCCAAAGAGTGATATTTAACTACAAATGCCAGTCACGACCAAATTCATTGACCATTTTCTTTAGGATGGTCTTGTTTGTAGCCTCAACTTGACCATTTCCCTGGGGGTAATACGAGGTAGAGAATCAGAGTTGGATGTTGAATTTTTGACATAGCTCTTTCACATCTTGATTCTTGAAGGGTGTTCCATTGTCTGAGACAAGGGTTTGTGAAACACCATAATAAAAGATGATGTAATTTAGGATAAAATTAGAAATTTGCTTCCCCATTATGTAGGTAGTAATGACTTCAACCCACTTGGTAAAGTACTCAGTGGCCATTATGATAAACTTCTGGCCATTAGATGAAGTTTCGGTAATCTTTCCTATGAGGTCAAGCCCCCACTACAAGAAAGGCCAAGGTGTGAACATTGGTTGCAACTCATGAGTTGGAGGATCAAATAGATCTATGTCTTCTTAACAAAGATCCTCTTAAGGTTGGAGGTGACATCAAATGGGAGAGTCCCTTTGCTTAGGTAGGTGAATATGTCATGATACCATGGGGATCCAAGACCAACACACATGTAAATTCAGATTCTATGATTTTGAAAGTTGGTAGGAGAAGTTTTTCCACTAAGAATTCACATTGAAGGAAATTATGTGGCATGTCTAACAATGATCCAACTGGTGCCATAACATCTACTTCTCAGTTGTTCATGCAAGGAATCTACTCAAAATTATATCAATAAAAATGTATTTGAGACTCTACACCATCTTCTTGTAAGGAGTAATCTTGTTATCCTTAGTTTGGTAGTCATCATTAACTTGGTTGATAACCAGTAGTGAGTCTCCATATACTTTCATCTCTTGTATCTTCCATTGAACTGCTATCCTTAAACCTTCAATTAGGGCTTCATACTCAAAAATATTATTAGTACACGAAAGTGATAGCTTGTACAAATTTGGAATGCAAACAGCTTGAGGGGTGATGAAAAAAATACTCAACTCTGATCCATGTTGGGTGAATGATCCATCAAATTACATGATATTCCACTGATTTACTCCATTGACAAGGAATACTAATTCATCTGGGAATTTAGATATCAATGGATTCTCTACATAGACAGGTGCCTCTACGAGTTGGTCTATGATCACTTTCCCTTTGATTTCCTTGTGCTTGACATACTCTATGTCACATTATTTCAAGATCACTACCCATTTGGCCATTCACCCATGAGAGTTTCTTTGGATAACAGGTATTTCAATGGGTCAATCTTTGCAATGAGTCTGATTTGATATGAAAACATGCACTGTTTTAAAATTTTTGAAGAAAAAAACTACTGATAAGCATGCTTTCTCAATGTCAAAATAGTTCATTTTATAGCCCACTAAGGTCCTGAAAATATAGTAGATAGCTTTCTTTTCCATTTTCATCATGTTGCACTAAAAGAGCACCTAGTGTTGTTGATGTTGTTGAGATATACAAGATCAATGGTTTTTTTGGTATTGGAAGCATGAGTAGTGGAGGTGTCAATAGATAGTCCTTGATCTATTGGAAAGATTTATCACACTTCCCATCCCACTTATAAGTTGTTCCTTTATGCAGAATACATGAGAAAGGGTGGATTTTTTCTAATAATTATGCTATGAACCTCTTGATTGACTACAATCTTCCTTGTAAACCTCTGATCTGCTTCAATGTTTGCAATGGTCCCATGTCTAGGACATGTATTTTACCTTTACTAGATCAATTTATATCCATCTTTATGATATCATATAGCCAAGAAGCTTTCCTAATGTCACTCTAAAGACACATTTTTTGGATTTAGCTATATCTTATACTCTTTGAGTCTATCGAAGATGGGTCCCAAGACTTGTATGTGCTCACTCCTTTTCTTTGAATTTTCCAAAATATCATCCACACAGTCTTCAATTGTTTCATGGATCAGGTCATGAAAGATGAGGGTCATTACTCTCTAATAGTTTTCTCTTGCATTCTTTAGGCCAAACAATATCATGTTCCAACAGTATGTCCCCCATGGACAAGTGAATGCAATATTGTGTTGATCTTCCTTGGTGATTATGATTTAATTATAGCCCAAAAACCCATCCATGAGTGATAGAATTTCATGTGCGACAGTTAGGTACACTATGATGTCAATTTTTGGAAGAGGTAAATCATACTTTAGGCATGCTTTGTTCAAGTCTCTGAAATTAGTGTAGATTCTGATGTGCCCAGTGGGTTTGGAGACTAGTACTAGATTTGTAACCCACTTAGGACAATCTATTAGTCAGATGAATCCAACGTCAAGAAGCTTTTGTAACTCAAGATTGACAAAGAGTGCTATCTAAGGGTGCATTTCCTTAACTTTTTTTTTACTCGTTTGGATAGACTGCTAGATGATGGCATAACCACTTGGACTGCCTTAAATATATTTTATATATCCAAGTAAAAGTTAGCTCTTCGCCTTTTTTAGGAATGTTTCTAGGTTCTTTTATTCTTCATCCAACAAGGATTCAATGTAAAAAGTGATCTTGGGTGCTTCTTCTATTCCCACATTGACTGAAGTGGCCTTTTCTACCAATACTGTTGACCTTTTTGGATGCATT
>VDFB02245430.1:0-23378 GCA_007258455.2 Sequoia sempervirens | reverse complement strand
GATACAAAAGAGAACAAAATATCCACTACAACAATAATACATTCATAGGATTACATAACCTTTAGCTCATCAGCTTTCAACACAATGAAGAATCAAGGTCACAACTCACTTTACACACACTGCCTATGATTTGTGGCTCACTTTGTCACTTTACATCACAATGTCATACAATTCTTCACAATTCAACTTTCTTTTATACCATCCTCAACCTTAGAAACTTTTATCCAAGGTCGGCCACAAATACCTCATTTTATAAATTCAAAATAGGTTAAACTCAAAATTCCCATGGTGGAAAGAAATAAGAGTGGACCAACAAAAAAAAAATTTCAAGATAAAAAATAATATCTCGAAACAACCACAAGCTTCCTTAGTTTTATTCTTCAAATGAAGTGTAAACACTAGGTCAGCCAAACCTAATGAAAATATGAATGAGCATTGATGTACACGCTTCCCAACAAGAAGATGACATGAAAACATGACAAAATGCTTCCTTAAGCATGAGAATACATCTCAAAATCTTCTAGATACATCCGTAAAAAATCAACAAACTTCAATCATTGAACACCTTTCACCAGTCCATCCAAACTATATAAACTCACACTAAAATACTAAAACATGACTTCTAGATCAAAAATATTTGAACCTCTTTTCTAGAGCACAAAAAATATCTTCACAAGACATATTCCAAATCCACAAGATCTGAACGAAATAGAGGACTATATAACAACAATATTTCTCCCAGTCCATAGAAGACCAACTTTTCCAAAATAGTTCACATACCAGTGAACATAACTTTCACATACCATCAAACCAGAAGTTAAAACTTAGGAGATATCACCACTAAATCACCATTATAAAACCTTCAGATCCACACAAGCATAGGATCAACATAGGAGAAATGTGAAGCACATATTGGAGCACATTTTGAACACTTTCATCATTCTGACCTCTTCTTTATTAATTTTCTCATAAGAAATTGGAAACTTATCAAACCGACACATTTGTGACACTATAAAGATAGCTCCATATACTCACAACATCTTGGCAACATCTTAGCTATACATGTACAATCTGCAACATATTGAGTTGTGTTGACATCAATGACAACATTAATGACAACACCACCAAACTTGCTCATACTTGCAACAATAATATCCTTACTATTGACAATCATAATAGAAGAGGATTCCAATTTATTAATAGATGTTCCCTTTTCTATGAGGATGCTGAGAATATCTAGAATATTTGTTCTTACATTCCTCTTTTTCTATAGAGGTTTAGAATCATGTCCTAAGGATTTTCTTGGTTGATTTAGTTTTCCCTTGCACTCTTAAGGATTTTGTGATTAATTGGAAAAATTATCCTTTCTCTCATCCTACTATTTCAAATCCATGGAGATAAATCTCTCTTTTTGTTTCTTGGGGGTTATGGAAAGAAAAAAAAATAGAATTCTTAGGGATTAGAAGAGAAACATCATGGATGTGTTTATGAGTATAAAACAACATTACAGGAAAACATAAATGCTAAAAATTATGGGTTTTTTAAATTGATTGCATCTTATGGAGAGCTTAGAATTAAAAAAAAAGGGGGATTAAGAAAGAATTAACCAAGCTAAATCGGACAAAAAAAATATTTACAAGAAAAACTAGATAGATCCATCTTCAAAAAAGATGGATAAAATTTAATTTTGATTAATGTTCTAAAGATAATCTAGGAATGACTACTATGAGAGAAGTGATTAGAGATCATGAGGGATACCTAATTAAAGGATTCACTAGGAATTTAGGAACCCATATTAGTAATATGGTTGAAGCTACTGCTCCTTGGTGGGGTGTAAAGAAGTTAAAAGAGAGAGGCTTTAACCAAGTTATCATAGAAGGAGATTTTAAGATGATTACTGATATTCTAAAGGGACATTATTTTGTGCCTTGCATGATAATAGATATGGTTTCGAAGACTAAGAAAAAATTATTGGGAACTTCCCCCAGTCCAAGATAACTCACACTTATAAAGAAGTTAATATTGCTACTAATGCAGCTTCCAAGGAAGCCATTTCTTGCCCCGATTGGGCCAATTCAGGTTTTGATCAAATTCTAACAAAGATGAAAGAAGTTATTTCTGATGAAATATTTTTTACTTGAAGGGACTTTACTATTTTTAATAATTATACTTAATTAGGGCTTGGCCTCAAGGAGGAAGAAGGTATTTGATGTTTCCCAGATTGCCAAAACTATTAAAGGTGTTAATCCATTACATATCAAAGGGAGGGAGCTAAATATTTTTGTCATTAAAGAGGATGGAAATATTAGTTTTTGAAAAGGATGGGAACTAGAAATTATAGAATGAATTCAAATTTGAAAACCTTAAGTTATGATTATGACAAAAAGGTTGTCCTTATAATTCTTAAATAAGGATGTAAAAGGGCAATTATATCTCTTTTGAAATCCTAAAGATACATTAGAAATATTTGTTATAATGAACATATATGACAATCTAATTTTTAATATGAGTCTTATGTCAATTCCCATTAAAATGGTGTTGAGGAAGGTTTTTGAGAAAAAAATGGGTAGCCTAAGGAAATGCTCTGAGCCCCTTTCTTGCATTCCATTACAACAAAATAATGAGTTGTGGCAGATTTTTGAGGAGGCTAGTCTTATTCCCTTCTTCTAGGAAATGCAAGGGTACAATGATGTTCTTACTTCTAAATTCTATAATTTGTTGAAGGGTGGACAAGTTTCTATTAGTGGCCTTCATTTCTTGGTGACCACACAACTCATTGTAGATGTTGCAAGGTTAAAATTTAAGGGTATTAAGGTGGCAAAGGTCAAAAATGTAAATTATCAGAGGTTCACTAATAATTTATTTGAAAATGGGGAAAACCTAAAATATTTCAAGACATATTTAATAGAGAGAAGTTTCTCATGCCTTTTAGCATGGTAAGTCTTCATGTTATGCAATATTTCACATTAGAAGATAGATTCAAAACCATTCATGGGTATCATTTCCCTTTACTGAACCATTTTCACCACAAAGAGAGAATACATATCCCTTTCTTTTTTCTTTCTTCCCTCCACCTTTACATTGATAAAGGGGATTCTCCTCCCCTTCATCAGGGTCTCATCTTAGCTCTTTATAAGTATGTTCTTTCTACGACCCCAAAATCATGCCTTGTATCTTCTTTCAAACATTTGGAATATATCTTTGAAAAACCCCTCTCTAGAGACAACTACAAAATCTAAAAATGGTATTGTGAAAAATGTTGAAGTCTTGGCTCTTTCCTTCAAAGAAGAGTTTTTGAAAATTATTCCACAAAAAGTAAAACCCCTTTCAGCCCACATGCACCCAAAATGAAAAATTTGGGTTCCTCTATGAGTCTAGGGCCAAAGGGTGAAACTATTGAGATAATTGATGATTTTGAACTTGGTTATAGGAATGAAAAAGGTGGGGGGTAGGAGAAAGAAGGTTTGTTTGTTTGGCCAGTGCAGGATACTAGAAAAAACGAAAAGACAAAAGGGTAAAAAGGTTATCTTTGAGGAGGAGGTGAAGGATTCCTTCGATGAGGATTTCTTTCCTTACTGTGAGGAGGCAAGCTGAGAGATAGTATGTAGGATGAGGAAGAACATGATAACAAGTTCAATGTGGAAGAAGAGAAATATAACAATGAGGAGGGTGTGCATTCTGAAGAGGTCAATATAGTCAAAATGAATCAGATGAAGATGAGCAAGGAAGATGATAATGTTACCAATGATGATGGGAGGGAGGGAACTAGGTAAGAGGAAGAAACTTCTATAGAGTCTCTTCAAGACCTTGAAGATTAGATAAAGTATTTACGATTCCATAACTCAATAATTGAGTCAAAATTTGTTCTTGACAATTTGATGGATAAGGTTATGGTTCTAGAAAATTCTATTGATAGAATTATTTCTATAAATGATGGTATGATGCATCATGTTTTTTTTGGAACCATCTCAAGCCTTCCTAAAATTAGAAAACTTAAGAGGAAAATGGGAAAGAACCAGGAGGGTGATGTTATGATGAAGAATAGAAAGGAAAACATAGAGAAGGATTGGAAGGACTACTTAAATATGCTGAAATAGAACTAGGACCCTATTGAAGCATATAAAAATAGGTTAGGATTCAAACACATGATTTTATACTAAATTTAGAAATTTTCACCAAACTTACTATAGATAGGAAGGGAAAAATAGGGTGAATAAACCTACATATTCTTCTATTTCATTCAAGAAATGAGATCCCTCAAGTCCAACTCCACTTTCAACCCTTAGGTGAGTGAATTCTTCAAGGAATCTTGTGATTTCCCTTTTTGTGTTAGGACAGGGGTCTAGGTAAAACAACACTTTGGGGAGAAAGATTAAAAATAGAAAATCAACACCAAAATGCAATCTATCAATTGGATTTAGTAGATTAAACATAAAATTGAAGGAACCTACAAAGTTTCTAGCAGATCTAGAAGTGATAAATGTTGTGTACCTCTCACAAAATTGTGTTTTCAGAAACTATCTAAGGACTCATTCTCCCTATGGAAAATGGGTCCTATGTAGGGCTTTTCAAAAATGGTTTATGGGTTCTTTTCTCTTGTGTCTGCACTTCTAGATTCTCGATTTTTATAGTTGAATAGTCAAAAATAAATCTGGCATTTGAGTTTCCATGAGATGACAACAAAGGTGACGGTAAATTCAACTTTGCAACTTTGAGATCTTCAACTTTTCTTCAACCTACAAATTTGCAACCCCATTTTGTAATCAAACCTTGTAATGAAATAGAAAATCATGAAAGGAATGATGAATGAACAAGTCTATGTCACAACTCACCAAACCTTTAAATGAACCTTAGAATGTAGATCTGCAACTAGCATGAAATTACTTTAATGGATGTGGATCTTGATCTTCAATCTTGATTTGAAACAATTCCTTTGAATACTTGAATGGATCTTCAACACTACATCGACATATTACTCCAATAAAAAGCATGATGAAAGAAGACTTTTGACATGACAATAGGATCTTGATTACTACAACAATTCTTCAATAAAGCTTCTCTTGAATGCCTTCAAATTTTCTTGAAATGATCTTGTGAAAGTACTCTTATGATAACTTTAATTTTCTAGGTGAAACTTACTGAAATAACCTTATATTTATAGATATGTAACATTAATTTCCCGAAATTCAAATTACACAAGCTGACTTGTGAATATAGATTTGAAATTATTAAAATACTACCAAAAACATAATTTAAATTAGGGTCCTAGGTCTAAGTGAGGACCCATTCACCCATGGGTGAATGAGTCCTAGGTCACTTACCTAGGACACACATTGGTCAATGATAAGTGTTATGTTATGGTATTAATGAATGTCGGGTTTCCTCTTCAGAAAATATAATTAATAAGGCTTGAATTTGAATTAAAGGGGAAAATTAAGGAAAATTAACCTCAATTAATTAATGAATCCATAAATAAGTGTGAAAGTGTAGAGGGGTACACTTTACAACACCAAATTAAGGCACAATTAAGTCCATTTTAATTAATAGGGCCCTAAACTTAATTTGAATATGTAAAATACATATTACAACACTAAATTAAGGGATAATTAGGTTCATTTTAATATTTAATTCCCAAGTTAAGTGTGTAAAATGGATACTTTTTCCTACACTAAACTTATAAATGGTCCCAAGGAGTAATGGTGTTTAGTGTCTTATTTTTTCCTTTTTTCTATGCTTAATGTTTATCACTAACCTATGTGCCTTGTTTGATTTTTCCTACATTCTCTTTTATGTATGTTTTTTTGTTCTCATTGTGGCCTATGTGTCTCCTTAGTTTGTAGGTGTTGGTTGGTCATGGTCGTTGTGCCATTTTGTTTTTTTTTCTATTTTGTACTTTTGGGATCAAGGCCCTTTCCCTAATTTTTAATAAAAAAACATCTCAAAAAAAGATACATTTATAAAGGTGTAATATATGTAGACCCTATAGTTAACCCATGAGTAGTAAATCTAGAAAAAAAAGTTACATAATCAGGGCCAAGTTTGTTCAATTCATCATAGACCAATTGGATGTCCTTTATATCAATTCCACATTCTTTCAATTGATCTCTTAGATCATTGATCTCAGTGATGTAGTCTTAGATGTTGTTAAAGTTCTTATGATCAAGGATCATTAGTTAATTATCAATTTGATAGCATTTGACTTCATCTCTAGTTCCATACAATATTTTTAATTTGTTCCAATCTTCAAGAGAATCCTTACATGATTCAATTTGAAACAATAGATCTTGATAAATTAAGCTACATAGACATCCAATAGCTTTATTATGTTCAATCATGTATTTTATTTTCATCATCATCATTAGCCTGAGGTATCTTCTAATGAATAATAATCCTTATTATTAGAGTATAGTCTTGTTGAGAGCATATTTATGTCTTTATTCTCTTCATAATGGACATCATTGAAATAATCACATGTTATTATAAGATCCTCAAAAGACTATGCCACCATGCATTGTGGCCAATCTAGTAACTTTCACATTCTATAATTTTTTGGTAATTTGGCTTATTGTGAGGTAACTCTTTTTCATTTTTAGCTACCTTGCAACTAAGACCTTTAAGAGAATTGATTAATTTTTCTAGCTTTCCTTTTGGATTTTATAATATCTTGACATCATCTCTTTTATTTAGATTTCCCAATGCTTTTCTGTTATTCTTAATATTAGTGTCAATTTTAAAAGAATCCCTTAATGAATAAGGATTATTATCCCTCAATTCATACCCCATATTTGGTTCATACACATTGCAATATAGAGTATGTATAGGATCATCATGGAAAAAATAAGCCCTTAAGTGTCAATAAAATTTAGAAAAATCAGAGTTAGGCAACTTGATGTAAAAAATTGAATAATTTATCTATATTATTTCAAAAATATGTAAGAATATAATCTATAAAAAATTGAATTTAGTTTCTAAACTACTAGGTTTATTTAAAAAATCTATTTGGTGAAAATTTGAAATTTCAATGTAGTAGCACTTAATTTCAAGGAAAAAAAGTAGGTGGCTTAACCAATCCTAACCACAATAATAATAATAATATTTTTTTATAATATTTTATATATATAAATTAGAGACTCATGTCAATTTGATGCATATTTTTTGTAATTTTTTAAAGTAAATAATTAATTATGATTTTTTTACAAATTTTTAAAAATATAAAAATGTGTATGTTTGACCACCTTAACTTGGTAAAAAATTTATGAAATTAATTTTTATTTTAATCCTATAGTATGTGAAGCATAGAATGTGATGCATGTTTGGATTCAAAAATGGTTATACCGTTTGAAAGCTATAAATGTTTTTCAATCAACCTATCAATCAGACTTTGGTAAGTAATTCAAATAGAAAATGAATAATAATTTATTAAATTAAAAGTAAAGCATAATTTATATTGGTGGAAGCTGAGAATCTCCTTTAAAAACCCTTTTCATTTCATCAATTTTGGGTTAAAAAAAAGTTGTCAGCCACAAACCCTACACATACCCATCATATCGCCACTTTTTGGCCCATCATGATCCTGCACATACCTAATACAAACATGGATTAATTAGGTCTCATGTATGGGGGAATCTTATTGAATACCCTAGTAAACCTATAATTATAATAAGATACTAATTCATTTTAACCCTTGTTGATGCTAGTGAAAATTCTTTTATGAAAAATCTAGGGGTTTTTTTCCCCACATTATTCTATAAAATGCCTTTTGAATTCCTCCCATGAACTATACTTGCATTTGGTCAACTTCTATACCAATCTCTAGCTTCACCAGCGAAATATTGCATGAAAAAATTCATCACCACATCTTCATCTTCCACCTCAAAGTCATCTAGGGTGAAGCCACAATAGTGGTTTACAATTTGATGGAGGAAGGAAAACTCACAAAAAATGAGCCCATGGCAAAAAAATTTGGTTTTAGGGGTTCGAACGAACCTACAGGTTCGAGCGAACCCACTTAAATGATTTCCCCCAATTTCCCACCCAAAAAATCAAAGGAAATTCAAATTAAAAGGTGGTTCACTTGAACTAGGGTTTGAAGCGAACCCCCCTTATCCCTCATTCTCCTCCTTAGAGACAAAAAAATCTAAATTTTTGCACTTGGAGCTTGGGTTGAGAATGGTGGATACGTTCAAACCAATTTGGAATGGTAGTCCTCAAAGCGAGCTATCAATGAATATAATTTTAATATGTTTTGGTTTCATTATGTATTTATTTTTTAGTTTTATTAAACATAGGTTTTTCACAAAAATCAAGCTCTCTATTTTGCACATGTGGAAAAATATGTTATAAAAAAAAATTGAAAAATATGAGTGCACCAAATTTTGAAGTCCTTGATCAACAAAAAAAGGTTGAATTTTTGATACATATAATTTAAAAGGATTACAGATTATAAGTTCGACTATGTGAATTGTAGTGGTTTGACTTTGAAACTTGATTAAAGAAAAATATTCAATAAAAACTATCTAACCAGAAGTGGAAGCACTAGATATCAGGGGAATTTACAGTCTAAATTCAAAATAATTAGAATTTTTATCCTTCATTAAGGAAAAAAAATTATGCGTTATAGATGAGAGCATCACTTTTAAAAATGATGTTTTTGGAAAAACTAGTTTCTGAGGAGATGGAAAATGAAGGTGCACCGATTCCAAAATTATTGAAAAAACTATATTTAGAATCACAAGACAAATGTCTAAAAACTCTAGTTTGCATCATCTTCAAATTCCTCACGGTTTAGCCGCTATAGGTGCTCGAAAGTGAAGATTTAGTTAAAAAAAATTATTTCAGTGTCTAGTTTGGCCAAAAATTGTAAACCACTATTGTGGGATCACCCACCATTAAGTTTAAGAAACAGTTGAGGTGATCCTTGCTAGGTCCAACATTATTTCTAGAGAATATTACCGATGTTGACCTTACTTCATTGGGAATTAGGTTAGGGTATCCAAGTGTCCCAAAAATACACCAATTATCTATATCTTTCAAGTTATAAAGACCTCCTACCTCGAATATTCCTCATCATCAGGTTTGGTTGGGCATTTTGATTAATAGGCACATTTTTTTGCTTGTTTGGATTTAAGGGTATATTTTTCTACATAAGGACATACTGGAATGACACATGAAATTGTTGTGGAAAATATTTTGAGAATTGAATGGAGCATTTGTTGAAAACCTACATTTGGCAACACATTATGTTTCATAATAGGATTTAGGATGCTTGTTTGATTATATCCTTGAGTATTTGGTATTTAATTTCCTATACAAGGGATTTTCCCTATCAGGTTTTACTAAGGTATCCCTCCCATACCATTATTGTATTTTTGGACATTGGGATATAACTAAGGGTCTATAGTCGGATTCACTAGAGGATTTTTCAAAACACTATCTAATTCATAGGAATTGAAGCTATACTAGTAGACATTGGAGCCACATTTTATTGTGAAATAGAATGATTTAAAACTCTTAGTGGGACATTTCCTAAAAAAATTCATGAGCCATATTTTGTGACACAACATTAGGATGAAAACTTAATGGGACTATATTGGTCATAATGGGGTTACTCTAGGTATTAATAGAAGAATTTAAAAGAGGGACATTTAAAGGATTTCTAGTTTGATCATGGTTTTGTAGTGTTGATTCAGAAGTACAAGCACAAAAACCGTAAAAATTAAAAGAAGCTTTCATATTTTCTATTTTTCTTCTCATGTCATCTCTTATTGTAATGACATCTCTAATCTTCATTTCTTCTAGGTTACTCCAGCCAAGGTGAAGATCATTCAATTATTTCAGAAATTCATCTTCAATTTGAAGATTATTTCTAGATTTTGAGGCTTGTTAGATAACTTGGGAAGTATTAGTGATTGTAAACTATAATATGAAAGATGTAGATGGATTCTCATAAGAAAAATGGGTTTATTTCCAAACTACAAGACTGATTTTTTTTTTTTGATATAGAAGTTATCACTGTGACATGTTAGGATTATAATTCTAATTAGTGACACCATACCTAAGATCATACTTATTTTGGGCTTGCTAAATTTCCCTTTTAATTCTTTCTTGATAGGATTGTTGTTGAGGTCCTGACCAAAGTGTTTTATTCTTCAAATTTTTTTAGATTTAACACTAGGACTCTAGGGCTTACATATCTAATTGGTGAATTAAAAGAACCATCATCAGTACTTGAATAATGAAAGTGACTTCTAAAGATAGGATCTAACTTACCGGTGTTCTTAGCTTTCCATGTTTTCTTTTTACTTTGGAGAAAAGTATTGAATTTATTTGAAGGATCGTCTCTGAATAAAGATCTTCTTTCTTCTATTTTGAGAGAAGTTTTTGAAATAATTCTTGTCCAATCATCTTGGAGATATCAAAGTTTCCACCCAAATGAATGGGGATATTTTCAACTAAGTCCTCACAAATATTTTAAATGGATTTCAAAATTTTTATGATATTTCTACAAATTTTCTTCAACACAAGACTTAAAGTAATTCTTCACTCAATTTTCCCAACTCTAGACCACTAGATTAAAAATGAGTACAAATTATTTTCACAAGTTGAGAATGACCAAAGTATGTATTGCAAACTCGATTTTGACATGTCCCCAATAGAGTCACCAATTAGTTGGTGTTTCCAACTGATTTCCCAAGTTTCTCTAAGGATTATCCAAGTTCTATCTTTGAGAACCCTCTAGATCAATGACCAATAAAGAGGATATGGATTTACAATTGTTCTCCTCTTCACTTTAGGCTTTACAAGAACAAGGTTGATTTCCTTTGTACAACATCATTTTTAGGTCATAATAGTGTATTAAATGATGCCAAAACAAATAAGAATTTCACACAAATAGTTTGGGGACGAACTTGATTGCTTGAATCTTCTTCAAAACCTTCTATAGCTCTATATTTCAGTAGTGTTAAATGAGTATAATAAAAGAAACTAAAAATAAAAGATATTTTTAAAATTTTATGTTGATCCTACCTAGGTTTTGATCCTGTGAACTAATCAGACCCATCTTATCCATTACAAAGTCTTGAATGAAACAAATTTTCTTGATAATAGACTAAAACTCGAATTCAATAATTCCTTACAATCTTATTTCCTTAAAATAAGTTAACTGACTAATGATAATCTTTAAAATCCTTTTCATAACAAAAATATTTATAATCATTCTATTGAAAGAATATTTAATCTATTATTTGAATAGAAGCCATCAATCAAACATCCACTACAAAAAATATGCAATGAGAACCTTAATAATTCTTTATTATTAAGATTCAAGAGATATTTCTTTATAATGAGGAGACATTAACAATGTGACATGTATTCATATGAGCCACAAAATTCAACTATTTTTGTTATCATAGAAACAATTTCAACATTCTCTTTTTGAACTTGAAAACCTAAATGTACAATACTAATTCTTATAGAGATTTTCTTAAAACATAAGGAGTTGAATGCTAGAATAAGGCTCAAAATTCTCTTCTATAGAAGCAAGGGAGCAACAAATCTAAAAGAGTTATTTCACCACTTAAAGTACAAAAAGAAAAAAAAAGGTGGTGTTACCTTCAAATAGGAAAAACTATACATTTAAAACATGTAAAAGAGACTTTTGTAATATTTTTTAAAGTATTTTGAGAAAATTTATACATATGAAATAATTTGATTAAATCAAAACTACCTTTTGAAGTTGACATGTAGTAAATTTGATATTTATATTTTGACTTGTTGATCAATATTTCATTGGTGCTAAAAGTTGATGATTGATTGAAACACAAGTCAAATATTTGTATTTCTCATCTTCTTATTTATATTCTACTCTAATGACAATATATCATCTGAGTGGGAGAAACTAATTAAACCTAACCATGTGATCCATGCAATCATCACCTATTAATACCTGCACCATGTCAAAAAAACCAACCATGTTATATTCATGTTTGGAGAGCATCTCCATGTTGATATTTAATTGCTCTACATCCATCTCACCACCTTTATTAATTTTTATATAAATATGAGGGAGATTGTTAGCAAAATTAGACTTCCACTCCTTGCAAGATTTTATTTCTCCATTTTCAACCAAAATAAGAGGCATATAAAATTCATGAAAACCCTCAAAGACATCAATCCATCTTCATGAGTTCTTGGAATTTACTGTGGTGATGGAAAATATCATTCAAATAATCAACCCTAGAAAGAATGCTACATAGAAAATTATAATTTGACATCCAATATTAGAGTGCTTTGTAATCATCTTGAATAATGCCACTTGTGGAGCCTAACTGACTTGAAATTTTTTTAACCTAACCCTCATCTTGGCATGATTAATGAACGAGTCTTTCATAATTTTGCAATTATTCTAGAAATTATCAACATGAATCAAAATACTAGAAAACTTGTGGCCCAACATGTTATCAATTAGGTTTGAAACCTTATTGGCCCCTTCTTCCTTTTCCATTCTTATTTTCTCAAATTATTAACCTCGAGGGTTAAGGAAACCTTATCCTATGACTCTTTATCTTCAATTACAACTTGTGGGGGTGGATGTAGTCTTATAAACATGTTCACCTATTCTTACAACTTCAAATTGATGGAATTAACCTTTGCAAAATATACCTGCATCTTTTTTACTACTTCTCTAGTGAATAATGATGTATTTATAGTGAGGGTGGCTGCTTGGAGGTTGCTTGTATCCCATAATCTTTTGCCTATTATTTTTATAGTGAGTTTATTTACATCTTTGATCACCTAGGTTTTATTGGTCTCTAGGAAAATTGACCAAATTTTCAAAATCTCATGCCTTAGATTAAATCTAGACCCTAAATATAGAGCACCATCTTGCTCTTTTGATTGTAGAACAAGGTCATTTATATCTTTCCTCTAAATAGTATCAAATGCAACTACAGATGGTATATCTCATCCTTCCAATAGCAAAAAACCACCAATCCTTACCATTTCTTTGCCCCTCTTAGGTTTTATGACAACCATTTTTGCATCTAATTCTTTCCAAAATTGAGCTATGAGATCCTTTTCACTTTCCTCTATGACTTAATACCCTTTTAATCTCTTCTCCAAATCTTCCTCTTAATCCCTTAGAAGCATAAAATCTTTAAATTCCTTGGTGGTGATTAATTTATCATCTTTCATAAATTCAACACAAGCTATATCTCTTACATCATCTACCACTTGGTCTCCAGTCTCAAAATTGATGAGAAACCTATCATCCAAGGGCCTCTCTACAAAAATTCATAAAGATGGACTTACAACTTGTCTCATTCCCAAACCTTTAGGAAAATATTCATCATCAAGAGGGTAATTCTTAAGGGATTCGACCCTAGGGTCTATCTATTGTAGGGGTGTGATATTTTGTGGGCTCTACATATGAGACCTCCATTCGAGAAGAAGGATTAGGAACATCTATTGGTGGAAAAAGCACATTAGAAAGAAAGTCATTGGCATTGACCAACATTGTCATGATCTTGGTGATAGAATCTTCAATATATGGGTATGCACCTTTGTAGGAGGGATATTCTTGCTTCCTCTTTCCCTTTGAAATCTAAATCCTAACCCATTGTTCCCTTCTCCTTGATTCCTTTTCTTTTGTTGAGCAGTTTTTGATCAAATCCTCAATATTGTCATGCTTATGCAAAATTGTAGCAAGTTTGAATCCAATCCCAACATTATGGATAAAGTGATTCATATCACACCTTCTAATATTTTCAACCTTATTTGTGTATGTTATAAGTTTATTCAATGATAACTCCAATCCCTCTCCAACTGTAACCTAAAATTCTAAAAACACAATTATGGAAGGGAGGATGGCATGCTTCTTGTAGTTTATAAAATGAGTTTTATCTGACACATTTAGCTACATTATGATAAATCCAAATGTGTAATTATATCTAGGATAATCCTTAGTAATACATGTGGTGTGATAGGGGTATCATAAACCCTAACCATTGTTGCATCTAAATAAAAGAATCAATCACCCCAGTTGTGATTGATTCCATCCTCTAGGTAGAGGTACTTAGGCCTCAAAAATCTCTTTAATTCCTTTTAGATCCTTCAATACATAGGATAACCTAAATTCCTTAGGACTTCTCAAACAAATTATTATTCAAAGACTAGATAATTTGATTTATCAAATCCTTGTCCCATATATAGATTTTTATGAAGTAATCATCAAATATGTGATAATTGAATGACTCCAATTCCCCACTAGAAATCATCCTTATTTCTCTATTTCACCCTCTAGGCCCTAAGTTTGGAAACCACGTAACTTTTTAGCTATCTCTATGCTTCTAATACTTTGTAGTGAAATGCCCCAAATCTATCAACAACTAAGTATTATTGTCCAAATTGAACACTTCACAAATGTAGGCCCTATTTAAGTTCATTAAAAAATATCCATCTATAGTGTACAAATCCCTTTTCTCTATATTGTATTCTTGTTCAATTCCTTTGATAAGGTCTAGGTTGATGAACACATTTAGCACTACCAATCTCCCAACCCTCAATCTATAAATGTTGCATATAGGCTTGTTGACCAAGCATTTCCTAAAAGCATGCTAAAAGAAAGCATACCCTTGAATTGGAATGATATGGTCTCTATAATTCTCATTCTTGTCAAGAATTCATTCTACTAGAATTCTCAAACCTTGTGACATTATAGGCCTCTTAGATGATCTGGGAAACTAATCCATGATGTCATCATCAAGACCTCTCTTCACACCCCTTGATGTTTTGTCCATGGTTTCTTGTTTTGTGGTTTCAATTCATATAGGGGAGGACTTAAAATTTTAAACTTCCTAGAAGAATTATTTAAAATTTTAAATAATTCATCAACCCTACCCAACCTCTAATTTATTTTCTATCTCTAACAAACTATAAATTCCCACTTTCAAACCAGAATGCAAAACAGAAGGCCTGAATTTTACTATGCTGTCAAGATTATTGTAAAGCCTGGAAATGTCATAGAAAATCCTTGTTCATCTAGATATCTAAAAATAAATTTCTCTGCAATCTTCATTTTGTGATTTGAATGGCACAAATTCATGTAAATATGCTAATAAAATGAAAACCTCATAGATACAAATGAAATTCACCATTAATTTCTTTGGATGCTTGAGGATGCAACTCGTAGTAGTTGTTCTTCATTTTTAAATTTGGACAATCAATTTGATGATGACCAATGGTATTTGAGGATATTTAAAATCCATTCTATGAAGAGAAAGGAATGTTTCTCTTTGATGTTGACATGGAACATGTGTCAACATTTTGAGGACTCCCTAGAACAAGATGGATACTTTATGAGCTTCCCCAACAAGGCTTTCTTCTATGAAAAGAAAAGAATGAGTAGTGATGGGACACATGGCACGATTTTGAGAGTTTGAGACAAAGAATTGACTTAATATTACTCCACTAAGGTTTAAGATATCGTGAAAAGAAAGGAATGCTTATAGCTAAAGTGACTTGTAAATAGTTGAACTTAAGACTCTATGAAAGATACTTTTTGGGGACTCACATGAAGAAAGTATCAGGATTAAAATCTTCTCAAAAGGTTATAGCTAGATCAATTCAATTAAATTCTGACACTTGGCACTAACTACGATAAATGTGGGACCACTCGACTAGCTCATCTTCAGATAGCTTAAAAGCTTTTTAAGAGAATGTGCATAAATGACAACTTAAGTTACTAGGAAAAGGTAAAGGGGCCAAACACATGAACACAAGGGACATAAAAATCACTAAAGGGGCTGCTTAATGACAAAACAAAAAAAGGTAATGACATTTTATAAGCTTCTAGGGTTTTTTACTAAGGAATAGGAAATAGATGGACTAGAATGGGGAACAATCCTAGAATTTATAGAAACTCAACCACATACATGTACATGTTATGGTCCTAAAAAGGTGACTATAAAATGTGTTTTTTGTACATATTATATACAAAGTTAGCTTGTATCATCTAGGTATTAAAATAAATTACATATATAAAAACTAAACTCAAAATATTACATTTCATATTATTTAACTTTCTTAAGATTTTATTTATAAGTGCTTCAAATTTTTTACTATAATTATGAAAAAAAATTATTTTTAGGGAAAATGCTTTCACTTTTTGGCCAAAAAATAGACACGTCTTGCACTAACCCTTCAAATCTAAAATATAAATTATAATTAATTGTAATCAAAATAGCACAATAAGATTAGTTTCTTGAGAGAGAAGTGTAATATCTCATAATATCTTCTTCGAAGATAAAATAAATAGAAGGAAAGAGTTACAATAGATAACCTCTAGGGTTCCAAATCCATAAGGATGAATAAGAAAAAAAATAAAAATAAGGGATTTTCTTAGCTAAGTTTCTACATCAATGAGAATAAGGAAAAAGGTAGAATTCTATAAAAGGAGAATGTGCATGACTCATTATCCTTTCTTACCTAAATAAAAAGAAAATTTCTAAGTGAACTTAATAAATATGTGCAATATCACACTTAGGATATAACATATCCAAGTTGTATAAGAATTACACAAACAAGAATTTATGTAGTTATTATTAGCATAAATGCATTGTTTGCATTACAATTTCTTAGACAGTGGTGTCTATTCAAGTTAATATTTACAATTGAGATAAATATAATGTTGGACACCAAAAATATTAAGAGGGGGGAATCAGTATTCCATGAAATTCATTAACTTAAAAATGCATTCAAAGCATCTCATTAAACTTGCAAACATGGAAATAAACAATTAAAGCATGCACCATAAAAAAATAACACAAGAACATCTGATTTACATGAAAAACCCTTGAAAGGGAAAAACCACAGTGAGGATTAGCTCACAATATATCATAACTAGTTACAATATATTACAGGAGGCTCACTACTAGAGGGGCTCATTGTCAAGAGGACTCATTTTCTAGAAAATGGGAGGGCTCACTATCCAAGGAAGATCACTTCTTTGAGAGTTACAAAAGATATAGAAAAGAGTGGCTCACTACCATATTTTGAACTGCTAACAATGCATCTACAATATGCTGAAGATATAGTTATAGTTAGGAACAATAAACTAACTTTACACACTTCATTCTTCACCACTAACACCTTTCACACTTCACACTCTTGCTCATCATCTTCTACATCATTATCACTTATCATATACCACACACTAAATTAGCTTTCTAAATTTATGTATATATCTGCAAACACTCATATCATCAATTAGGTCAACCTAATTAGATGAAATGTGTGACACCATAACCTGTCGGCTTAGAACTGCATCATACATACCTTGCAGAAGAAACCAAAATATGTTCTTCACCAAAATAGGTCAGCATGACCTATAATCACTCTTATGAATTTTCTTTATACTCAACTTAATATTGCACGACCCCAAAACCCTTAGGTCAACACCACACAATGAAATTAGCGAAGCAACAACTAAATGAATGAAATTTTCATTTACAACTTGATACATAGACAACTAAACCACTCGAAACTTGGAATGCACACTAATCTAACATCTCCAAAAACTTTCTAAAATCCACAAATCATAATGATCATATATGGTGGAATGTGGAGCATTCCAACAAGCACTCTATGACTATAACTCTTCCTGTACTAAGCCTGATACTCTATCATCAATATCTTCAGTTGTGGAGGACTTAGAACCCTAAAAATTTGGATATACAATTCAATACATACCATTATTACCTTAGAAATACATGAAAAGATATTGCAATGTGGAGCCATGTGGAGCCATGTGGACCACAAAATTGATTCTTTGTTACATCACAACCTCAGTCAAACACTTAGCCAATTTATTAGAAACACTTGGCAATATCTGGAGTATATTCATACTAATAAACATCACTTTTACAATTGGTTTCCATCAATAAAAATACCATACATCATCATGCTCAAGTTGCCAACAATCTCCCTCTTTGTCATTGATGGCAATACACTTCTCCAAAACCCCTTTTTACATCAAGGGAAAAGGGCACCAAAAAGATACTTCCCTTATTCACTCTCCCTTAGTGATATATTTACATGAAAGAAACACCCCCTATCTATGTTATCCATCACCAAAAAGGAAAAAATGTATTACAATGTTCACCATCTACTAGCTCATGATATGTACATTGATATAAAAAATTGACTATACAAATAAGAAATAAGTGTACACCTTAGTTGGATGAGGGTAATGTACCCTAATATGATGCCTTTAATTTCACAAGGAGTACCTGCCAATCCTTCTTGGTGAAGACAAGCATGTAGCATTGGTTCTTAAACTATACATGGAGGTCTTCTCCTTCTTTCAGAGAACTAGGCACTATGGTCTTTTGTACAACCTTCCTTTTATTGGAAAAAAATCCGATTAAAGACATAAGTCTTACATTTACCATATCTCAGAGGTAACTATACTACATTATGATTTTCTCCTTTTGTTCCTGCAACAAAAATAATTGATCATGTAGATTTTCAATGACTACTCTAGTAGCTCCATCTCCATCATTCACTAGATCATAAGCACTTGAGGCTTGAGAAATTTTAGACTTAATTGATTCCAACTGATCTTTTATGCTCCTTGTAGATAAAGGCCACTTCAAACAAAATTGAAATAATTATTTGGCTTCCTCTAAACATTTCTTAACATCCTCCAAGTTACCTTGCAACTTGGTGTGTGTAGAAGCACACCTATCCTTGGCATCAAATAGCCTCTTATCATTCAACTTCTTTGCTGCTTCCCTTTCAATATTATCTCCCATTCTAGTAGAGTACTCCCTAAAAGAGTCTAATAACAACTTCAATTGTTGAATACCTGACAAAGAGGTATCAATGCATACACTAGGAAGGCTTTCTTGTAGTACCTTGACTACTTCATCAACTAACTTTGTTCTCTTCTGGTGAGTTTAAAGAATCTCCTTTCTTGTAAAGGCATGAAATACATCACAAAGCTGTAATTTATGTAGAATGGAAATCCTTCCCATATCCACTTGTCCTTGTTGCATACGAATTTGTAGCAATTGTGTAGACACCACTAGTTGGAACTGCAATTGTATGTCCAAAATATATTCCAATGAATATTCATAGGGTCGAGAGGAGTCACAACTTGTTTTAGTTATTTCTTCTATATGTGCATCATCATGTTAGAGTTAGAAATGGCAGATATCTAACAATTAAATGCAAATTTAATTAATAAACAGAGAAACTAAAACACACAATGTAATAAATCTTAACACGTAGGAATTTAACGTGGTTCACCTAACTGGCATCCACCAAACCAAGAAACCACTAATACTTTTATTATCCCAAAACCCCTATTAACTTTGCAAATAATCGTGGTTTTTCATCATACAAGAATAATCTATATCCTAACCCCCTTTTAACAAGCTTAGAAGCTTCCAGATTTTAGGGTTCACAAAATCGGATTTTCCCTTTTTCATTGATTTTTCCTTTTTAGCATGACCTATAATCACCTATGAATTTTATATTCTTTCAATGAATCTTCACAAAATAAGATGTATAGTATACCATGGGCTATACAAGATAGCATGACTATCTCGGCCACATACCAACACACATATCACTTTCTATCTCCTCTAAATTTCATAGCACTCTTCCTAATCTTCTCTCAAATTTTAGGAGGAAAAGTTTGTTCCTTTGAGCTTCAACTTTGGGACTCCTTTCAACTTTATTCCACCTACTAGTTAGTCTCTACATTTGAGGAGGTTCTATCAACATATCCATTGCCTCAAGTGTTTCCTATATGATGGGCTCATTGATCTTTTGGGGAGATGTGTCTCTATTCCACTGATCTTCAACATCCAGAGGAGTGGTTTCCTTATCTGTAGGCACAAATTTCTTCATTTCTACAAGAATCTTGACTATTATCTCCTCTGTTTGTCTCTCCATCCTCTTGATTTCTTCTAAGTTCTCCCCCATTAGGGTATTTACCCTTTTTTTGGTCCTAAATTCTTTTGCTTGCAATTGAGAAAATCTTATTCTTTCTTCATGAATAAGGGTTACTCCGGTTTTCTCCAGAGCTTGTTTTCTTATCTTTTCTTCTTACACCACAACTTCTTGTCTATTGGACCTATAGTAATGGAAAAAGTAGCCCTTTTTCCTCACTGAATTTGGAAATAATTGATATATCATTAACTTAATAATGCCTTGGTTTAGCATTGTAATGTGTTGTACACATTCACATTAATCTAGGGCCCTTTTTAACAAAATGTACTTTTAATATACCTTATTTAGGTGTTGTAAAGTGCTGTAATATTACAATTTCACACTAATCTAGGGTTTCATTACTTAATTATGGTTAATTGAGGTTAATTGGCCCCTTTAATTCAAATCTAAGCCTTATTAATTGCATTTTTCAAGGATATATCCTAACACCCATTAATGATATTGCATGACATTTAATTTGGCAAATCTAATGTCCTAAAAAATTTTGCTAGGACCCATTTTCCTTTAATGGAAAATGAGACCTCTCCACATAGGACACCCCTTTCTATGCATTTTGAGGTGGGTTTTTGATGTACTTTCACTTCCCCAAAAGCTTGTAGGTCTTGGAAAAGGGCATGTGTAGGATCACATAGCCAAAAGTGGTGATATGGGATGGGTATGAGTATGTATCGACAACTTTTTTACCCAAAATTGATGAAACTAAAAGGGTTTTAAAGGAGATTCTCAACTTTCCACCACAATATAAATTATGCTTTAATTTGAATTTAATAAATACCATATTCATTTTCTATTTTAAATGACTAAAGTCCCAATTGATAGGTCACATTGAAAAACATCTATAAATTTCAAATGGTATCACATTTTTAAATCAAAACATGTGTCACATTCTTTGCTTTGCATACTATAGGATTAAAAAAATGAATTTCATGAAGTTTTGACTCAAGTTAAGGTGGTCGACATATGAGTTTTTATATTTTTAAAAGTTCTAATAAAAATTCATAATTAATTATTTACTTGGAAGAAAATGAAAAAACATGCATCACATTGAGACGGAGTCCCTCTACTTCTGGCATCTAAAATATTGTAAAAATATATTATCATTAAATTATTGTGGTTAGGGTGGTCAGATAGACACCTACTTCTTATTTTTTCCCTAAAATTTAAGTACTACTGCATTGAAATTTCAAATTTTCACCTTATAGATTTTTGTTTTTTTAAATAAACCTAATAGTTTTGTGTTCATATCTAATTTTCTAGATTCTATTCTACATTTTGAAATAATATAGATAACTTATTCAAATTTTTACATCAAGTTGCCTAGCTCTGATTTTTCTAAATTTTTCACCACTTAAGGGCCTATTTTATCCATGATGATCTTGCACATACCCTTGTACTAGGACCCATTCTCCTTTAGTGGAAAATGAGTCCTCCAAACCTAGGACACCCATTTTTTGGCATATTTGAGGTGGGTTTTTGATGTTATTTCATCTCCCCAAAGCATGTTCCTAGAAAGTTGTGCTAGGACCCATTTGCATTTAGTCGTGAATGGGTCCTCCCATGATAGGACCCCCCTTTTTGAATTTAATTGTGGTGGTATTTTAATAATTTTCATTTCTAGATCTGATATCAGCTTGAATTACTTGAATTTTTGGGTTAATCTCTAGATTTAGTATAAATGTAAGGCTAATTCACATAGTTTCACCTAAGAATCATTAGGAAAGCATCCTAAGAGTTCACAACAAAATTTTAGAGTATTACAAGAGAAATTTAAAGAATTCAAGGGAAATTTATCAAGGTTTTATTGCAGCAATTCAAGATCATATCATCATGTCAAAGGCATAATACATCAAACATGTTGTGGAGCTAATGTTGTTGATGTAGCATTGAAGATCCATCTTGCAAGCATTGTTAAACATCCTATTTGAGATCAAGATCTACATTTTTCATGGACACTTCATGTTAGTTTAGAGATTAACATTCCAAGACATCTCCCAAGGTATCATCATTACATATTTAATGTTTTATGCTTCAATTTCATTATTTCATCATTTTGTTTAATTACCTAAAAGGGGTTTGACTAAGGAAAACCCCTATTCACTGAAAATCAAAAAAAATTTCTCCCCTTGAATGTGTATTTGTAGATTTATAGGTTGAAGATCAAGTGGAGAAGAAGATTGAAGCAAAATTGTCAAAGTTGTCAAGTTGCAAGTTTGTCATTCATACTCTAAGGACAAAGCAAGGAAGCTACAAAATTTGTTACAAGATTTTGGGAGCTGAAGACCGAGGATCTAAGAGTGCATGAATCAAGGAACATAGCCTAAAACTCAATTTTTCTAAACCCTGTGGACAAATATTTTGGCACCCTAATGCTCTCTAACACTTCTAGGGTTTTTCACCTAAAAGGAGAGAGATGGGACAAAATGGGCAATGTCCCCACTCAAAACTAATGCAAGTATGAATGAAATATGCCTAAAATAAATTTATAAATGCAATAAAATAATAAAATATGTTGATTATTAATGCAAAACCTAAGAAATGCAAGATGTTTGAAAACACAATGTTGTATGCAAAATGACCTAAGAATGCAAACAAACAATAATAAAAATGATTAAAACTAGAGAGGTGCATTTGGAAACTAGAATGTGATATAGAGAGGCTCTAGAATCCTATGGAATTTGATGTTGAATCCAACTGGGACACTTATGCCAAGCTAGTTGACTTAGTCCTATTTCAAGGAGATTCTGCCAGAATAGGTTTCAGCCAAATGGGTATCCAAAAATGCAGAAATCACTTTTCAAGCATAGCAATGGGACTAGTTAACCATTGATAGTGACTTAGTCCACCTTCTACTTTTGAGAATTTTGGGACAGGAATCTGTAGCTCTCGGTCCACACTTCTCTTCTTGATAGGTGTCTGGATCTTATTCTACAAAAATTGGGTTGTAAGAGGTCTCCAAGCTTCTCTTAGGGCTTTATTGACTTGAATGAAATTTATGGGATGATGAAACCTTTTTGACACCTTTCTCTTTGACAAATTTTCATACAAGACCTGCAAAACACACATGCAAAGAAGGAAAAAAGGGTTAAGGGTTAGAGAATAGGGGTTTTCCTTGGTCAAACCCCAATTTGGTAATCAAACCCTCAAAAATGAAATGAAATAGAAAGATAATGATGAATGAACAACATGCAATGCTACAACTCACCAAACCCTTGATTTAGAAATCAGAAGATATGCAAGTAGATGCTCTGATGAAGACTTGATAATGCCTAGAATGATTGAGAATAATGAATGTATGAATGCTAATGTATGAATTAATTATTGGAAATTAGAAGATGCAAAATGAGGGGAAAACCCTTTATTTATAC
>VDFB02245428.1:0-12119 GCA_007258455.2 Sequoia sempervirens | reverse complement strand
CTCTAAATATGAATATCAAGATCTTTTGATGATGCATGGATAGATCTAAGAGGGAATTTGTAGGTTTGACTGACATTTTCCTTAACTCATGTATAAATGCAATTACGAAACTTAATGTTTGCAGGAGTCAAGAAGCCTTCCATAGGTCTATCGAAGAGGCCCATTGAGGGAGTTGTCCTACCTTTTTCCAGATGATGATGATTTCTAAGGAGCTTTCTGCCTGAATCAGGGGCCACCAATCTATTGATGCCAATCGTCGACGGACTCATTTGATCAAAGGAAGAACAATGCAAGCACATCAAGCAAAAGATAACTTTTAGGCAGTTTTAGCTACAGTGAAAAGGGAAATCAGCTAAATGACAAAATTGCTACAGTGACTGGCACTAGATGACAAAACAGGGAAAAGACAAGGAATGCATTTTTAATTGTTGAATATTATGGGGTAGGTGAAACCCTATTGTAAACAAATTTGGGCCATTCGTTGGAAATTGATCCTAGCCATTCATTTTGGCTTTGGAAAACTATAAATAGGGGCATGCCCCTCATTTGTAAGAGTTGGAGAATTGATGTAAAGACATTTTGTAACAATAGAAAGCAATATTACATGATTTATGGGTGTTCCTTTGAGTTTGCTCTTTATGTATGCATGGTTCACCTTCCATGTTAGTTTTAGTGTTAGTTTCTTGAATGGGAGTGGTGATGGTGTTTGCTATTTTAGTATTTGATGGATTTTCAGCTCATGCTTTTTGTGGTTCATTGATGATGAGTCACTTTGCAAAGCTAGTCTGAGCTCATTACTTCATTGCTGCAACTTAGTTCAATTACATGTGCATGATGTGCATGTGCACTTTGAAAATATGCAAATTCTTAGAAGATTTAATCGTTTTGTGTAGCCTCTAGTGGGTTTCTCTTGGTCAAGCAACCCTCGGCTTAGGAAATTGGCTTACTTTAGCAGCCTGCCACCATTGTTGCTCATTCAGAGTTTAGATTAGGGAATAGCTTCTTTAACCCTCATATTTCTTTAACTTGGTTAGAGTAGGGACCCAAACATCACCATGAAGCTAAATCGTGATGAACTTGATGATTTTTAGTTTGTTGTTTTGAGGACAGCCATTGTTCATTCACTTCCAGCACTTTAAAACTACATTTGCAAACCCAACTTCGCATGCTTTGTAACTCATCCGTAAGACTGTCTTGTGATTCCAGCAAATCACATCAAACAACTAAGATATTCCAAGCCCCCTGGGCGACCTCACACATTCGAGACCTGGATAGTGTTCGTAATTCATTGTGGGAGATTGTCTTCAAGAGAGGTAGTGCACCTACACACCGCTGTTGAAAAGTGCATAAAAACACACTACCGCTGACCAAGGCATATATAACACTCTGGTGGGCAGCAAGTCACTATTTATTTAGAGTAATTAGCCGATAGGCTATTTTATGTTGGGCAACCCCACCGCCATTTCCCCCAGTCTGACGCCGGCAGGAACCCCACAAACCCCACAAAATTTCTTCTCCGCTCAGCATGGTTTATTCATTCACGTCAAAGTCAGTTTCCCAGACACTCCCTTATCGATGGCTTTCTGATAGGAGCACAAAACACGAGACAAACAACCTTTCTACTTTACAGTGTGCTGGCAGACGTATGTCCCACACCTTGTACCAAATACGGCGAATGAAATAAGAAGGAAAAAATCGACGACTGACGAGAAGGAAAAATCTAACGGCTAAGGTTTTTTTAATCGTCTGGCACGTTATAGATACAATGATAGCCGTGGATACGCTTTGCCAGGTTGTCAGCACAGCTCACATCAAGCTTGATTTGTCTCATTTTGGTGGAATGTAGAGCTTGAGAGGAAGCATCTGGACTTTCCACATGAAAATGGGGTTCATTGATATAATTTGCCGTGCGAATGCTATATTACTCAATCTTCTTTCACGGGGCTGACCTGCCTACCATTACCTCGCGAGAAGAGACAAACGCCGAATGTATTTGAAAATTAAAGCTAAATAGTTTTATATTTTTATTTTGTCTTTACCAACATAAATTAAACAAAATTAAAACATATCTCTACACTCCGCATTATATGCAGCGTATCTCCATCAAGTCAATAAATGTTAGCCCGTAAAAGATGTTTTTACAAATGATGTGTAATTATATGATTTTAGTCACTCAATATTACCTCAAATAATTTTAAAAAGCTAAGATAGCCGTATGAAATTTGTTTATTTAATAAAGTATATTAATCGTAACATTTGAAGCAATCAATATGCAATATTCAGAGAGATTAATATTTATTAAACAAATCATTTTCAAATATTAAATATATTCAATTAAATGATTATCAAATATTTTAAAAAAATAATATACAAGTAAAATTTAATTTTGTCTGAAATATAAAGTTGGATTAATTAATAAATAATGATAAAAAGATGGACATGGATAATATTTTGTATGTTAAATTTTTATTATTAAAATTATATTGGATTAATTAATAAATAATGATAAAAGATCGACATGGATAATATTTTGTATGATAAATTCTTATTATTAAAAAAATATTAGTGTGTATTAATCTTCAAATGTAAATCACATATGCAACACACTTTCTTCTTTTACTCTGATTGTATTTTAGCAACCCTATGTACCTGTGAGATCTTGTAAAGCTTAGTACTCGCTACTCAAACCCCTCATACATGTGTACCAAAACCATAGACTAGGAAGCAACATATTGTGTAGCCTTTGGCTCAAAGAGAGAGAAATGAAGTGGGGAACCCTTTAAGCCCAATAGTCACGTTAAATAGGGCTACAACTAAATATTATGCAAGCCTCACATTCTCCCACTTAAGCTTATGCATTGCAATGACATCCATACAAACCATATAATAAATCAACTATATGATTCTAGGGCCCCGCCGCTTTTACACCAAGAGAGCTTCTATATGTTCACTAGCTTTGTGAGGCATACCAATCCCCTTATAATGACTTATCGATGTAATTCTCATACTAAGTAAAAGAATTCCTTAAGTAAAGAAAATGGGAATATATTGCCCATTCCCTTTAAAAAGGGTTATATTATTTTAAAATAAGATTTTATACAAAGATAAAAAGAAATTAGGTATTGTTAGAATCTATTTATTACTTTTGTTTTTTTATGGTTCCTTAATGATATATTTATTTGTATATAATATTAATTAGTTTTATAGTATAAATTTCTTAATTATTTATATTTGTATAAAGGATATTTATTATTTTTATCTATACAAAGAATAAACAATCAATTAATAAGTATTAAATAGACATAAATAAACATGTATTTAATAATATATATTGATAATAATAAATAAATTTAAGAATATATATAGTTTTAATCAATTTGAGATTAATTATTAAATATGAATATATCTATTATAAGCATTAAAATGATCTCATTTTTTTTGCATTCTTGCATTCAAAGTTAACTGACTTGGAATATTTACATAACTTTAATGTGCATATCATCTATATCTTATGGTGTTGTTATACAATAATATAGTGTTTTTGATAAAGGAAAAAATGGGTTTTACTACAATAATATAGTGTTAGTAATGTTTATACATTATTATTGGAAAAATATTTGTGGTTGTGTTTATGCCCAAAGTGTAAATAGTTGGGTTTTTTCTACCAAAAATTATGGGTTATAAAAGCCAAAAAAAAATTCCCAGAGTAGGGGAAAATTTGGCAACTTGTCATCAAAGGCCAAATTATTTTTAGTACAATGTCTATGGAAGAAGTGTGAATACATTTTAGTCTCCATTAGAAGTTTCTTGGTAGCAATAAATGTATGAATCTTCATCGTGAAAAATTAATAGTGTAAGAAAGTAGAGCTTTTTCAGAGTTTCAGAGGTTGTGGAATGGCCAATATTCGTTAGTATGGAGGTCATAAAGGAAAAATTGCCTGGTATTTGTTCCGTGTTATAAAATCCAAAAAATAAACAAATAGAAATAGGAAAAACTAAAGGGACGAAGGGAGGTAGAGAGGGATAAGTGAGATAGAGATAGGGAGGGAGAGAGAGGTGGGATAGAAAGAAGTAGAGAAGAGAGAGAAAAGAGAGAGAGGGAGAGAGGGAGAGGATAGGAGATATAGAGAATTAGAGGGGGAGGAGAAGGAGGAAAGGAATAATGGAGATGAGAGATGGAGAGGGAAGAAGAGAGGAGAAATAGGGATGGAGGGAGGGACAGAGGGAGAAGAGATCAACAGAGTCCACAGAATGGATATAAATAATGAAATGAAGAATGGTGGAAGGAATGGAAAAGAGAAGATTTGAGGCCGCTTGCATTCAAAACAAAAGATCTCCATGGAAACTAGGGAAGGTGTGAAGCACAAATATCCAAATTAAATAAAAATGGGAATTCATGAGTGGACACAAGAGCTCTTAGATCTGATCTCACCACAGCTAATGACTAATTTTTTATTGGAAATCATGGAGACACATTTCTATAGGACCAAACTCGGGAATTCATGGAGACACAAGAGCTCTTACATCTAATTACACATGTTTTAGTTTTTTCTGTTAAAGATGTCATGCTTTCTAATTTTTTTATGTGATGGGTATTTGGGAATAGATCTCCATACGTAGCTGATGAAATAGTAGCCTACTTTTAACGGTTGATTACTTTTTCAGAAGTTTTAAATGGCTTATTTTGATCAGGGATTAGCTTAAGTTTAATACATTGTATTGAAGTAAGGAATCATTTTGATTTACAATTGGTGACTCTGAGGAAGCTTATGGCTATATGCATTGCATCTGAGCTAAACTATAGGTTAAAATAATTAAATAACAGGTAAAATAATTAAATAGTTATATTGACTTATAATATAACTATACTTTTAATCCTTTTTCATAAACGATAACAATAGAATTTTTGGAAACTTCTAAAGCAACTGACATTACAATATTTGTACTATTTCTTATCTATTCCATTCTACTTACTTTTCTATACAAATATTTTTTATTATATTTATTTGTCTCTATATACACGTGTATGCAATAATATTTTTAAAGTGTCTTTTTTTATTTTTATAAAAATCATTTTTTTTAGATTAAACAAAATAATAGAAATAAGAAAAACAAGTGCAGTAATGACTACACCACTGTTTACATTTATAACTGTAACACAAAGTTGAACAAGATTAAGCAACAAAAATAGCTACAGTTACAACCAGAGGAATTGTTGAATATCAATGCACAACAAAACATCTAGAAGGGAACAAATAGATTCAGTTACAATAGCTTTAAGAGCATCCATAACAATGTTGCCAAAAATGTACTAATTATCAACCAAACAAATCTTACAGCTGAGCAAGACATACATTGCTGCTGCAACAAAATTTAATAAGTATTCTAATAACTATACAATTGCATTCATGCCTTTATTTTTCTTTATTTCTCAACACGCATTCATACAAATACATCTATTCCATTATATTATAGAATATTATATCCTTATCCATTTATTTTCACAGGCATGACTTTAACTATATTTTCACTTATTCATCTATTTGAACACACATACTTTCATTTATTTATCCATATACAACATTCATACAAACACATTTATTGCATTATATTTATAGAATATTATATCATTGCCCATTTCATTTCACACACGTGACTTTAACTATATTTTCACTTATTCATCTATCTAAACACACATACTTTCCTTTATGTTTCCTTATACCACATTCATACAAACACATTTATTCCAGTATATTTATATAATATTATATCTTGAAAAATATCTACTCATAACACACACTTGTCTTTTAACTATATTTTCACCTGTTCATCTATTTAAACACACATGCTTTTATGTCTATATATAAACTATGTAAAGGTAACAAAACAATAGATTTATTTGTTTTTTGTCCATACTTATTTCAATACACGTATATGCAACTAATACAATTATATCTTCATCCATTTCTTCTAACACACATATTGATAATCATTATTACTCACAATAATACTTTTATTTATTTTTCCACCACATGCCCTTATAAATTTGATCTATTTAGCAATATTTACTCTTCTTCACTTATTTGATGAAACATATTGCTGATTATTTACTTTTAAGAAAATTATTTGCTCATTTATTGCCTAAACCTATGCTTAAAATGGCATGCAGAACAGTTACACATACCCAACCTAAAAGTTTCAACTCTTTGGATGCAAGAGTTTAATTAACCACACTTTTATGGGCTTCATTGGTCTGCCTATGATATCGAACTTTGAAACCTTGTCTAACTAGACGTGAGCATCTGAGTGATAAAATTATATTGGTTCTGAGGATGCTTGCAAGAATCATACCCAAAACTACATATAATGCATGTAGACATAAGGTTTAACATAGTTTGACACATATCTGGGATTCAAAGGATGTCATAGTTAGTCTGGATTTCAAACTTCTCTAACCGACATAGACATACATTAAATTAATTGAAATCAAGTCTCGCCATGTCTCATCACGAATAAATGAGAGATAGATGCAAAGCCCTCGAGGAAGCTTAGATTTCAAACATGATTTTATGGATTTGATATAAATTATTACTAACTCAATATTAGAATTGCTATTCAAATTTTTGGAACAGATATACTGAATTATAAGTTTGACAAAATAGCCATTGATGAACTTCACTTTATACATAAAAACAACCGCAAGATGTAGACAAGAAGCAGCATTACGCCATTAAACTTATGATAAAAGAGGAGGAAGATAATATTCATTACACAGGAAAGAGACCTAGAAGTAAACTTTAAACTAATATCATAAACAAAACCCTCGCAAGGATTAACAAAAGATAGCATAAAGCTTATGCTTCTATACATATCATCCTAGTCTACAGAGAAGTGTAACAAAGACTGACAATGGAAGATAGTATAAGCACTGCAAGATATAAAATAAGTCTGTTGGCTTCAAAACTGTAGCTGCTCCTTCCTTTGGATTCCAAATCGCAGTCTCAGGGAATGAGTCTGTTGGCTTAAGACTGCTGCGGTTGAATGCGAGGCATACGCCCCAGAGCAATCCACGCATAATGAAAGGCTGCGCAGTCCAAAACATAGCAGCGCAAGCCGTCATTGTAGATGCCTTCCTTCCTATCTGAAAGCTAATGCTATAACGTCATCATTGGTGTTCGATTTCCCGTCAACGATAACCAGTGCACCGTTTGTATTACGTAAACACTACACTTTATTGCTTCATGATTATGAGCAGGTCTATTTCTTTCGGGTGCAGGGTCACATGATTTCCCCACCATAAAGTAGGTCATTTTTTTTGTTGCATGATTCATTTGGGAAAAGTATTTAATATTCTCAACATTACTTTTCAGCTGCCAATCCACCTTTGGATGATGTCCAACTATGTGTACAAAGAAGAGGGAGGAAAGCTTCAACTGCCACCTCTGCAGGTTGTTTACTAGTACTCACAAAATCATACTTATAATTGAACTTGGATTTTCAAATGTTACTTGTTAGTCAAGGTATAAGAAAAATTAAATGAACAACCTTCTCACCTTTTCAACATTGTCAAACAGTGAATTTGCAAATTGCAAATTTTAATTCATTTTGAATCCCTAAAATTATCAATGAAGTTTGGATCCAGATTGAAAAATACTTCTCACCTAGAAAACCCTAGCTGCATGTTTGTCAAGATGTTTCTTGACCTCGAAGCCCAAAATGTAGTAGTGAAACCTTTGTGATAGAAGTTGAAATGCTCAGATTGCATGATATACCCAAAAGTGGGTTCATTCAAATGCCTTCACTTCTACTAAGAGTCCAACATTTGTAGGCGCAGAAAAAGAAAATGCTCTATTTGGAAAACACGAGCATTTGAAAAGCAGATTTTTGCTTCTTTAGTTTTTAATGAGTTTGACTGAAGTGGAGAATATTTAGAAGGGAGACTTTGGTAAGCGCAATAAAAAAATCCGAGGAAAAGAGCCCGACAGATAAAAATGAAAGTTGTATGATTTTATAAAAATAGAGGATGATAAGGAGACTGGAGGAGCCACCGGGGTAAAGCAACACTACTCTGATACTGGGAACCTGGGAACAGTATTCTCAGAGAAAAGGAATTTCCCATGAATGATGATGTACCAATTTCCTTGTAGCTATTATGATGCCTTCAATGTCAGGCAGACCACTAGTGGAGTGGCTCCTCAATAGGGCGTTGATGCGTATGCTAAGTAGTACAGTTATCCTAAGAAGCATTTTACTTGTATTGTTTAATTTACCATATTTGACAGTTTTTAATCCACTTCTTTTAATGGCAATTTCTATTCCACATTTTTGAATATGATAAAAATCTCTTAGCAGTTTGCAAGGATAAATAGAAATGAAGGATTCCCAATTGCTGTCCACATTTGCATCCACTCCACCGGACAACATTCAGACGAGAGTGTAACATTGTGGTCTGTCTGCATGTTAACTGTGAAGGTGGGCAGAGGAGACAATAAATGTACTACAACAGAGAATGAAATTTATTGTCTCCTCAGAAGATTATAAGTGTTCGTATAATTTCCAGATCATGGGCAGACCTAGGTCGTGGGGTCACAGCTGCAGCTGCCAATAAGTAAGGATATCAAAGCCTGGTTTGAAGATCGTCAGATTTGAAGATTGTTCTGTCTTCACAGTTAAGAGGAGATTGCTAATCTCGATAAGTCGCATGTGTTGACGTCGAAGAAGAAATTGCAGTTAAAGAAAAGAGTTGATGACAAGAAGAAGATTAAGCCGAACTTGAGTAGGTTGGATCTCAGTCTTGAAGATCTTGAAGGAGATTGCTGGCAGAAAGTATTAATCACTGTCACACTCTAATCTAAAGCCATCCGAAAGATTTACGGAGAGTTGCTGCCATGCAAGTGAGGTGATCGTTGTTCTTAAAGGTCAAATCATAGATGTTGCGAAGCCGCTAGACTGTCATTACTAGGGCCAAATTCGAGGCCCGCAGATTGCCAAAATTGAAGCTGATCGTGTTCGCAAGTTAGAAGGAGAAGTCAAGTCATAGAAATCATAAGTTACTGCCAGTCTATATGGCAAATAGCAAACGTATAAAGAGGCAGATCGCCGTTTTTAATAAAAGTAAAGAGAGGCCGTCTTCAAAAAGCAGTTCGCAGTTGTCAACGTATCTGAGGCACAGAAGTCAAGTAAAGGTGTAATGAAGTCGTTGTCTCATGAAGGGAATTCTTTATGGACAATTGCAATAGTAATTTCATAGGGCTAGTAACTCTTTTCCATGTTTCCAGTTAAGATAGAGACAGTCCATCACATGTGTAACCATGGAAGGTGTAGGAAAAGGAATAAGGTTAACTTCAAAGACGAAAAGGAAATATAACTTAGAAACAATCATCAATTAAAGTGACACGAGAATTCATTTGAAAAACATGACTTGTTAAATAGAAAACCCAATTTGTTAAAGTAATGTACTCGTTGGAGTGGGTAGTAGTAAACAACCTACAAAGATGGGAGTTGAAGCTTTCCACTTTCCCTTTTCTATACATTGTTGGACATCATCGAAAGGTGGATTAGCGACTTAAAAACAATGTTGAGAATGTTAAAAATACATTTTCTAAATTGATCATGCAACAAATAAATTTGAAAAACATAATGAGAATTTCACTTACTCAATGGTGGGGGTATCAGATGACCTTGCACCTGAAAGAAGTAACCTACTCATAATCATGAAGCAATATAGTGTAGTGTCTATGCAATATATGGGAAACTAAACACCAATGATATCTCTTCCACTTCCTGTCTTTGGTGACCTAAAAATAAAATAAAAATCTGTCTGAGAATTTATTTCAAAAAATCATGACATTGAGTCGAACAGAGATTATCATTCAACACCAGATAACATGAAATGACACAATAGACAATTGCTTCACCTAATTTCAAACATAACCTAAAATACCATCATATACGAAAAAATAAGAACTCTAGCATATCCCATATTCATTACAGTATCAATTAAAAATTATCAGACAATTATGTTGATATGAAATTCCACTAGAAGAGAAGAATAATCACAAATGATCATACCATTATCTTGATGCAAAATTGAACAATCTTATTTTGAAATTATTTAAAAAAAACATCTAAAAAAAATGAATGTTTTGTTTCCTTGACTACCCCTTAGGATTGTATTATATTGACGATTCACTAAGCCACTTCACTGCATAGTTTTACGTAGCATCACCAAGGTCATTATATATGGGATTATATTAGTTAACATGCTGCAATGTTAAAAAGGTTAAAAGATAACAATATTATAGGTTTTACATGGTTGAAAATAGGTTGTTCACGGCATAGTATATTAATACTTTCCAAGAGTTCAAACATTTCTTTATGAGCCCAACCTTTGTAGTTGAGGATTGTCAATGTTTGAAGCTAATGCAGTGAAGGGAGGGGTGCTAGTTAGGGATCTCTAAGTAAGGATCGCCAACCCTTGCAGTCTGAAAATCCTATTTAGATATTGATCAAGTTTATTGCATAGCGACGACAAAGATCATGTAATAGTAATTTCGTGGGGCTGCTATCTCTATTCAATAATTCCAGTTAATATATAGACAGACCACATTGTTACACTGTCGTCTAAATGTTGACCAGTGGAGTGGATACAAATGTGAACAGAAATTTAGAATCCTTCGTTTCTATTTATTCTTGCAAACTGCTAAGAGATTTTGAACATCATATTTAAAGAAGTGGAATATAAATTGTCATTACTATTTGTTCAAGCATCCCATCATTGTTTCACAATTCCGTAAATTTTTCTTCTTCAATATTCCTATAGTTGAAAAGATGAGGTGTTCTATATCTAGTTTGTCTTGATAAATAAATTATATTTTAAAGAATCCTTTCCATTTTTTCGTATTAATCATAAAAAAATTCACAGTATATTTAATAAAGTTTTTATTGCTTTTTATTGTAAATTTTAAAAAAATCTGTATTTTTTAATTGCTTTGTTGTATAAGCATTAACAATGTGTATTTTGCATCAATAAGACTTGTATTGATCAGAATAAATATATTAAATTGATTTTTCCATCGTCTGAGCTTGGGCTCATTCATAGAAAACTTCATACAATAGACTCACAAATTATATTCATCTGATTCTATGGCAAATACAAAGCATATTTGTTCTTCCAAGTACATTTTGAGTTGTTGTTCATTCTTAACATTCAACAATTACATACTCTGAGTATCGATGGACCTTGTGCTCCTTGATAAACAGACATCAACACACTGCCATCTTTCTTGTTACAGCTCTAGAAAGCCGAACTCTTCAGAGAGTGAAAAGAAAGTGCCCAGATTCAGAAATATATAGAGAGCCTTTCATCTACGGATAAATCCTATGCATCAAGCAAAGTAATAAAATATATTTTTAGAAACTTGACTTGCACGTGAAGTGAAAATCCATTTGAATATCAATTTGTGATTTTCCTTTAATGCTGGTTGAGGTATGACTGCTGAATTGAGGATACGAAGCTGCTGTCTAAAGCAACGGGCACATTTATGAGAATAGGTGTGATTATAATTTCCAACACAACCTTCTTTGACCGACATAGGCATACATTAAGTTAATTTACATTAAGGCTCATTGTGCACAATGAGACTATCTCATAGATGCAAGGCCCTCAAGCAAGTTCAGAAGCTAATAACCGATTGTGTGGGCACGGCGAGTATAAACTAACAGTTAAATTTAATGCAAGGAAAGATAAGATGCAATCAAGCTCCATTACCTTTTCTCCATGAATTAGTAAGAACTCGATAGGTATTGTGCATGCTTTTGCACACTTATGCGGGACCCCCTCCGACAAAGTTTCTCTTTTTCTCGCCTTTGTTTTATGTACTCCATTTCCAGTTTCCCAAATTGGTCTGCCATCATTCCCCTACCCAAATTCACCTACTTGGGGTATTCAAATCTGAGGAGAAATAAAGTCCCCCATCCTCTTTCTACCTTTTATCTTGCTTTGGCTGTTTTGGAAACATCCGTAGACCCCTGTCGGTCTAGTTTCCACATTTTTGGCTTTGGGGACAACTTTTTGGCAGATTTGGGATGTGTTTGGGGTGTTTCAATGAACTGTCAAG
>VDFB02245419.1:0-34525 GCA_007258455.2 Sequoia sempervirens | reverse complement strand
ATATGTGGAGTCTCCTACTTCCTAACTGGTGTAGGGTGCATTACCAGAATCATTCTGAGTTAACTTGCCAACCCTGTGTAGATATTTTAAAACATGTCTCCTGGGTAGAAGAAACTTGTGAATGTCAACCTCAAGCCTCTGCTAATGAATTTCCATTTCAAGAAAAGTATGCAATCATCCTTGCGAGATCCAGCCTTGCTCAAAGGGAATCATCTTCTCAACTTGAGTGGACTCAAGTTCTGTGGTTCGACTACAAACCATAGAGACTCCGAGGAATCTCAGCCTTTGCCAATTGTAAACTTACTCCCCGAAAACATCAATTTCCACCTGTGGCATTTCGCGACAAAGGTACTAAATCATGACCTGACTCAAGAGGAGGTTCCGGAATCACTTCTAGAATAAATTTTGCATTTAGGAGAATCTTCTGGTGAATCTTTCCCCCAGTTACTTTCAAATACTGATGATCAACACCAGTCTAAGCTGCCATATACTTCTACCAAGAAAAAAACTGTAGGGCAGAAAAAGAAAGAGATCCCAGCCCCAAATCAATTATGGAGTCTGAAATTTGATGGCTCTAAGTCCAAATCAAGAAGTTGAGCAAGGGTGGAATTAACCAATCCAAAGGGGAAGACTTACTTTGCTTCCTATAGGCTACAATTTGGTTGCACGAACAACGTGGCAGAGTACGAAGCACTTACTAGGGGCTTAATGTTTTCCCATTAGAAGAAGGTCACATCTCTTATGGTGATGGCAGACTATGAAGTCATTATCAAACAGGTTCACAGCCAATATACTTGCCATAATAAAAGATTGGTTGCTTACAGAAATAGATTTTGAAATCTGATTGAGGACTTTGATGCTTTTGGAATTACTTTGATTCCTAGGGAACAAAATCATATTGCAGATGCTTTGGCAGTTACTGCTAGTACTTTGGAGCCTATGCAGGACTCCAAATTGAAAATATTTTCAGTTGAATTAGTTTTAATCCCAGCAGTCCCTGATAATGTTCAGAATTTTCAGGTCTTCGATGATGACCAACACATACTGGCCTTCTTGGAAAGTTCAGATGTCTTTGAAGGGTAGATCATAGATGAATCAGATAGAGATCGAGGAGAATGGGACCCTGAAGGTTGTGATATGGAAGGAGTAATGAACTTAAAGAGTAACAGCATCCCCAAGGGGATGGTAGCCTTAGAAAGAATATTTGATTTTGATCCTCGGGCTTGGGAGAGAGTGCCAATGCAAAGTGAAGGAGGGAAGTATGAATCTATTAATTTGGCTGATTCGGGTCCTGAAAGAAATGTCCTTATAGGAAAGATCTTCCCTGAGGAGATCAAAAATGAAATAATTAAGGTGTTAAAAGAAGATATTGTGGCAATTTCCTGGAGTTATGAAGATTTGAAGACTTTTGACACCTCTGTGATCACGCACACAATACCGTTGAAGCCAGAAGCCAAGCCCTTTCGTCAAAAACAACGCCTGGTCAACGCTTTGATTGAACCATTAATACAGAAGGAAGTGCAAAAAAATTTATCAACAAGAATCATCTTCCCAATAAGGCACTCCACGTGGGTTGCCAATCTAGTTTCAGTACATAAGAAAAGTGGCGAGATCAGGTTGTGTGTTGACTTCAGGAACTTGAACAAAGCCTCAGAGAAGGATAACTATCCACTTCCTTCTCTTGATGAGGTATTACAAACTATCAATGGATCTCAGATGATGTCATTCTTAGATGGCTATTCTGGGTATAACCAAGTACTTGTCAGTCATGAGGACAGGATGAAGACTACCTTTACTAAAAAATGGGGAACATTAGCCTATCAACACATGTCGTTTGGCCTCATTAACGTTGGAGCTACCTTTCAACGTGCAATGGATGTGGCTTTTAAAGATTTGATAGGTAAGTTTATTATTATATATGTGGATGACTTGACAATATTTTCCAAGAAGAGAAAGGATCATGCTGCTGATTTAGCAAAGTTCCTTAAGAGATGTATCAGCTATGGAGTATCTCTAAATCCCAAGAAGTGTGTCTTTGGAGTTTCTAAAGGGAAACTTCTAGGGCATGTGATATCAAAAGAGGGATATCCATAGATCCCGACAAAGTCGAGGCCATTTTGAAATTGATGATGCTAGGAAGTAAAAAGGAGATGAGGTCCTTCTTCGGGAGGATTAATTTTGTAAGGAAATTCATAACAGGGTTTGCAGAAATTGATAAAACCCCTCAACGAGATGATGAAGAAAGATGCTAAAATTGAATGGAGCAATGAGGCTAAATCTGCATTTTCGTAGATTAAACAATTAATATCTGAGGCACCGGTCTTGACTAGCCCAGATTACCTAAAGCACTTTTATATTTATTCATTTACATCTGATCATTCATGTGCAGTAGTCCTAACACAATGCAGAGGTGAAGGAGATGAAAGGCCAATTTCCTTCATGAGCTCGCCATTCAAGAATTTAGAAGTCAGGTACCCACCCTTGGAAAAATAGGCCTTTGTGTTGGTATGAGTGGTAAAAAAATTTAGGCATTACATTCTGAGAAGCCAAGTTATTGCTATAGTGCCTGATCCAGCGACATAGTCTCTCCTTATGCAAAGTGAATTAGGGGAAAGAAGAGGAAAATGGATGGCTATCGTACAAGAGTATGATTTAGAGATCCATCCAATGAAACTTGTTTGAGGACAAGGTTTATCAAATGCCATGGCAGATGTTGACAAGAATATTACCTGTCAGCAATATACTCTGCACTCATTCACCAAAGACCCATGGTATACTGACTTGATTTTCCTCCTTCTCAATAATAGATGCCCAAAAGGAATGAATTCTACCTAGAGGAGGGAACTGAGGATGAAGAGTGCTCATTACATGCTCAAAGGAGGGGCTCTATACAGGAGAAATTATGAGGGGGTTTACCTGCAATATCTGGATCAGCAAGAAGCCAAGCATGACATCGCTGAATTCCAGGGTAGGAATGGCACAAGACACGAATTTGCAGATTCTTTGGCCCATCAAATCCTCAAGTCAGGATATTATTGGCCCCATGTGTTCAGGGATGCACATCAACACGTTAGGACATGTCATACATGTCAGAATTTTGTATCAAAGGAGCGTAATCCAACAATGCCTTTAAAACTAGTATATGAGGTAAGACCATTTGCCCAATGGGCACTGGATTTTGTTGGGGTAATTAATCCTAATTCTTCTGCAGGACACAAATTCATTCTAACTGCTACAGACTATTGCACCCATTGGACTGAGGCTCAACCATGCAAGAACAACACTACTGAGGTGGTTATTAAATTTATTACTGAAAACATTGTTACCAGGTTTGGAGCACCGTTCGCCCTGGTATGTGACAATGGCCCTACATTTTCATCTATTGAATTCATACAATGGGCTTATGAATACAAAATCATTTTGAAATATTCCTCTAACTATTATCCTCAAGGAAATGGTGTAGCAGAATCTACTAATAAGAATCTATTAGAAGTGATAAAGAAATTACTTGAAAGTAATCCTAGGGACTGGCATACCCAGTTAAGATTTTCCTTATGGGTAGATCGAACCCGTATTAAGGTTGCTCTAGGAAATTCCCCTTTCAAATTAGTCTATGGCCAAGATCCGATTTTCCCCATACATTTACAGATACCTATTCTCAATTTTATGCAGGAGTTTTATACAAAAGATGACCATATTGAGGTAAGATTAAATAACCTTTTAAACAACATGGAAGAACAGAGAGACGCTGCTCTACATCAATTCTTCAAGAGATTAAGGAATTCAGAATCTCAGATCTGGTGTTGCTATGGGATAAGGCTAAGGAGAAAAAGGGTGATCACCAAAAATTTGATAGACTCTGGCTAGGTCTGTATCAAGTAGTCGAGATCTTGGGTGATAACACTTTTCATTTGACCACCTTGATGGGAGAACCTGTTTTATTGCCGGTCAATGGGCAGTTTCTCAAGCATTACTTTGGATAGTAAAGGTTTGAGTTTCTGAATTAATTGTATATATGTATTTTGTGTAATTACTGGTGCTTTGCTTCTGTTGGTTGTTTATTTGTTGTTTCTTTCTTTCTCTTTGTTTCCTTTGTTGTTTTTTGTCTGTTTTGTTTTCTTCTTTGGGGATTCTCTTTTCTTTCCATCTTAAAATATTGGGGTTGTTATTCAAAGGATGTTGTGGGCACTAGGAGAGAAATTGGTTTAGGCATTTTTGGGCATATATGTCGAAAGATTTTGTTCTAAAGCTCATGCCTTATGGTCATTTTAGCATGAGTCTGAAGGCTATTAGGAGTAAGGTATATTGTAGATAACCTCCTGAACTATCATTAAAATCTATCACAAAATAGATAAAACATCAGACTATAGAGTGCATATTCATCTCAGAGTGATTATATCTTCGATTCAAGTGAAAAATCCATTTCCCCAAAACTATCATAGGATCCACTGTAGTTCTCAACCCACATCTCAAACTATTAATTTCTTTGTATTGAGAAGGTTTTTGAAAAGAATTTTCACAAGTAAGGCCTGTAAAAGAAATAAGAAAAGAGAATCACTAAAATAAAGGAAAACTCAATACTAAATGGGTAATTCAGGTATCTCTATAGGAGCTATGAACGCCTGGCTAGCAGTAGAACAATGCTTTGAGAGAACTAGAGGTATCTCCGTCGGGGCTATGGACGCTTGATTGGCAGCGGAGCAATACCCAGGATTCTATTGCACGACAGTCGAAGGACTCAACCCATGTAACTTTGATCGTAGATATAGTTGTTTAGGTGTGGAGAAATCTCAAATAAAGAAGGATGCACCATAAGCATGCACACACTCAAATTAAAGCAATATTTTATGTTGGTTCTACATTTAAGATTCCAGCTCAACTTTACTTAAATATTCTGACCAAACTTAAGTTAACATGTCTCATAAATTATAAGTTTTGGGGTGACTGGATTCTTCAATATCTTAAAAATGGGTAAACCATTTTTCCCAGCCGAGTCGCCATTTGTTATACCTTGCATAACCACCCCATTTTATTTTATTTTGGAACAAAATGGGTTCCCCTTTTCTTTTCTTTTGTTCACCTTTGGTTGTTTGGTTGGGCCTTAGGAGTTGTTTGTTTTGCTCCTAAGTCTATCTTTTGTTCTGTCGGAGGCGGGTCCAGAACCAAATCTAAACATGGAACTATGTCAATGTTTCTAGTTTGGATACTATTCGAACTCTGACTCCGTCTTCTCTTTTGTTTCTCCTTTTTTTTGTTGGTTTTTTTCAAAAAACACTTGGGTTCGTCCATCCTCTTGTTTGTTGGTTGTTTTCTTGTGTTTTCTTTGTTTGCTTGTGCGAAAGCGGAATTGGGATTGGAACGAAAGTATAAAATTTCAAGTTCCCATATTGTGTTCCCGTTCTGACTCTGTCTCCGTTTGTTTCGTTTCTCCTCGCTTTTCTTTGTTGTTTGGGTCGGGTTCGGTGTTGGTTTCGGTCCCGCTTCCCTTATGCTTCTGTTTTGTTCTTTTCCTTTGGCCGGGACTAGATCCAGACCCGGAATCGAACTTCAAAATTTGTGAAGTTCCATTTCAGTTTTGTCTCCGCCCCCGTCTCTGTTGTTGTATTTCGGTCGGTCTTTTTATCGGGACTGGATCTAGGGTTGGAAATTGAGTAAGGAGCTTTGGACGGGTTTCTTTATCTTGTCTCTGACCTGGATCCGCATCCACCTTACCTTTTGATGTTTTGTGGACTTGACTTAACTATATGTTCATGTCGTTGGCTTCGTCCCTGAAAGACCACATTTATGGCATTAAATGCAGCATGTTTGCATGCGCGGATTAATTTTTAAAGGTTTAATCATGTTTAAACTGGCTCATTATCATTATTATTCAAATTTTTTAAGCAAACCATGACCAGGGAAGTCTCGAAAGAATTCATTTGATCGCGGAGGCGAATTGCAGAGCAAATCTTGGCTAAATTTTGGTCAGTCCTGAGGAGCGTTTTGAGGTAGGTTCCTTTGCTTTTCCTTCTCCTATTTTTTCTTTCAGGTGTTTTTTTTTTTTTTTAGCGTATTCGCAGGAGGGTTTTGTTCTGTGAATTTTTTCACTTGTTTGTGTTTGGTTTTTTCTTTTCTTGTTATGTTTGTTTGGTCCTTTCTTTTCCACTCCCATTCATTATTATGATGTTTCTATATCTTTACCCTTGGTCGGAATTGGATCCGGAGTGGAAGTTGAGCTTGGTAACTAACAATTGGTTATGGTCCGGTTCCCATTCCAATCCTGCTTCCGACCCTGTTTTGCTCCTTATCCAATTTCGATCCCGGTTTTGCCGCATGATAAGAAATATTGTTTATGCCTAATAGTTTTGATCCTAGTTCTGCTTCCGATAAAGGCATAGTTTGACCAAGTAAATATTATCTAAGGAGGATGGAGAAGCGATTATATGATTGACTAATCTATATTTTGTGTTCATCTAATACAGGAAGTTGTTGCAGGAATCAAGAAATGTCGAGGGCATCAGATGAGGCCTCTCAGAGAAGCCAACCAGGTGAAACTTCATGGCAAGGAGTTAGACCAAAGAAGATCAAGGTGGAACAACTTCTGTATAATTTGAGATGTAAGAATAGGGATTTTTTCCTCACAACTAGCAAAATTGATTCCGACTGGGCTGATATTACTGACACCAATTTGGGCCCTCTTAACTGTGAAGAATTGTGGAGCGAAGCTTGGATAGATTCTGGTTAGTCCTTAGGAGTGTTTTGAGGTTGGTTTCTGCAAAATTTGAAAGGATTAGATTTGAAAATGGTTAGTTGGATGGACCTAATTTGGGTACTCTTCAACAAGTGTTCTCTAGTTATGATGAGTACATCCTTGAGCATTCAATGCAAAAGTGACTGACTCTTTTTACCATACTCAATATCTTCTTTTCTCCTCTTTTTGTGGGTTTTGACATAAGCTCAACTCTAAGTTTGATCTGTGGGTTTCACTTTCTTCTTGGAGCATCGGATTTCTTTTTGGCACCACAGAATAATCATCCTTGGAACGAGGGTTCATTAGTCCACTTTTGTGTTCAGTTTCGGCTCATTTAATTGTGGATCTTGATTGATAATTGAGAAACTTGTGCATGTGGCACCCTATATGTATTATTAGGTTCTACTTTGTAAAGGTCGGCTAATTTGGAGAAAGATCAGCCACTTGATGGTAGAAAATAGAGATTAGATCTAGGATTTCTAGATTTTTAGGAGAGATACTCTAAAAGTTTAGTAAAAAATTGGTTATTTTACATTTTTTTATACATCTTTATGTTATGGTTTTAAAGTTTGGATCTATCTTGATAAGGTTAATGGTACATGATCAATGCATACGCCATTGATTTTTGTTGTGCTTAATTGTTTCTTATTTGATGAAAGTCAATAGAAGCAACTTGATTCAAGATTATATCATTGGATTATCTGTGGATGAAGTTGTTATCGTATTCATTTGATCTGTGTTTTAGATGATGAGTGAGTGATTTGTTTGAAGTAAGTTTAGTGAATGTTGATGGTATTTGAATTAACATTATGGATGTATGCAGTAGCCTAGTTTATTCTATGGATTGCATCTTGCTATAGTTATGGTTAGGTGGAACAAACACTCATTACTGATATGCATGTCTGGATATGTAAGAATTTTACTCACGTTTCTTTGATTTGAAGCTTTGATTCATGTTTTTTCTTTTATTTAAACCCCCCCCCAAACGTAGAATAATTGATGCTATGCATTCTTGTTCCTTGTTACCAGCAAAGGCCCCTTGAACATTATAGTTATATCAACCACTAAGTGATATCAGCATAATTGAGAACCAATTACCAAGACCTTGGGAGTTAGATCACCATGTGTTGTCTTTCTCTTTCAGGAGAAAAAGAATAGTGATATTCTGTTTAATGTTGTTGTGTTGTTTTGACCCTCAACACTCAGATCTTAGTATTGGGATTTTTTTTCATTCCTTATTATTTGATATAACACATAGAAACAATGGATCAAGGTATTGATAACCAGGATGGCATTGTATCTAGTGTAATGGACTTTGACTCTACAAATAGATAGGATAGTTCTTTTTCACACCTTGACATATGGAAACCTCGTCGGAAAGTAGGTTAGTAGTCCAGAATATATCGGAACAAAGCATACACAATAGTCAACAATGTACTCCAAACAACTTTCCTACACACAACTAAGGAAGTATGTGCTAAGATTATTTTACAATAATAACCACAAGCATAGAAGATGAAAGATAATGATCGATGCACCATTCCTTTCTCTCTAAATTATTTTGATAGACATCATTGAGAGGTCCTCAGAATGGGTCATTAAGATAAATCATAAGTAAAGATCAAAGACAAACAATTAGTGTTATTTAAATGTCTCTTGCTAGTTTATTTTAGATAAGGTGATACCTAATATTGATGCCCATCATAGGAAGGATACATCCTAGGACATGTTAATCAAGGGTTGTTTGATGCAGGATGATGATAAGCTTTATGATAAGACGTTGATATAAACTTCACTGACACATTTACCTATGATTTAGACTTAAGATTTTGACACTTAGGTTCTCACTTTATGACTTGTTACACTTGAATTCTATTTGTTTTTCCAAATATTGAAGATGACGATTGATTTATTATGGATGGAGGTTTATTTCTGGTGAAAGCGAAATGGGATGGATGGTTTTTGGAATATTTCACTATTTTTGGTATTTTTGAAAGTTTATGTGAATGCTTATGGTTTTCTATTATTTGAGGTTGTTTAGGGTTTTTCAAGGATATTTGATGTTGTTTAGGTATTTTGAATGTTTTCTGAGTGTTTTTGTATTTTATGAGTTTTCAAATATTTTTAGGATTTTCTGTTATCTGAATATTTAGGGGTTTTTTGATATTTGAATGTTTAAAGTTTTTTTATTTTTTGAATGTTTTTGGCTTTTTTCGATTTTTGACCAAGAACATAACCTAAAAGATGTATCCTAGGGGCCTCGGGGGCTGATCAAAGATAAGCTTTGCCTATGTTATACATGCAAAGACCACGTAGTTCAACTGACATGACTTATTGATGATGAGATATTAACAATTTGAAGGAGTGTCAATTTATTATGATGGACTCTTAAAGGACTAACCTAGGGTGTCTCAGGGGCACATCAATGATGGCCTTACCTATGTTCAAGCTCAAAGACCCGTAGTTCGACAAATTATTATTTTTGGATTTTTGATGTTTGACCTTTTTAGGGTTTTTGATGTGTTTCGAATATTTTGGTTTTTGAATTTACAATTGTTGAATGTTTTGGATTTTAGTTGTACATGATTTTGCAAATGTTTTTGGATTTTCTGATGAATGTTTTATGAATATTTTTGGGATTTTTGATGATATTTTGAGGCAAACAATACCTAGATCATGATGTCAATGTCACGTTGTGAGATATAAGACATGGATCAAGAGTTATTTGAAAACAAGAGTGTAATAACCTTCCCCTAGTGTCTAGCAATGTTTCATAATACAATGGATAACCAAGATAGGTAATGTATATGTAAAGAGTTTGATAGAGTTTTAGCATGCTAGATATAGGCTATGGGACTTTAGGAGATAAAAATGGTAAAGAACATGTCAAAAAATTTCCTTGAACAGTGTTGAAGTATACATCGAATCATTGTCAAGATCAAGATAAAGTGGAATATATAGATAAATCTAGATTGGATGGATGGAAGGAACATTGGATTTATCATGACAAGGATGAGATGCTTTTATTTGAGAAGGATCATATAGACACTCAATTCTACTCATAATTCCTGTTTTCCAGGTTTTCATCATAGTACTTGCTCAAAGTGCTATTATAGTGGCTTTCACTAGAGGACAACTTTTATTTTTACTATTTTCTTGATTTTTTCATTTTTTTGATTTTTTAACGATTTTACCCTCATGTTGAACCACCTGGTGGTATTGATGTAGAGGCCACTGTCATAACGTGGTAGTGATATCTTACTTGAAGAATTTTCTTTGCTAAGATACGAGCACTTGAATGTAACCTTGAACTCTGATATGCCTTGTGGATACCAGAATGAACCTTGTCTATGTGTGCACATTGCAATAAAGTGCCTTCAGAATCCTTACGATGAAGGGTAGATGCCAACACATAGTCAATGCAAGAATTGGATATTGTGAATGGAGTGTATGGTGCCATGAATGAAGGAATATGAGATGGATTGGTCGATAGTTTGGAACCTTTGACTCTCCAAACATAAGAAGATGAGCGATAATGGATGGGGATGGAGGTTTTCATGGAATTAGGACCAACCATTGGATATATTTTATTCCTTGCTTGAGAAGCTTGCTTTTGTATTTGAGGACTCTTTTGATGGAAAAACTTCCCTTTTCAATTTTTCCCTGTAGTTTCTTTGACTAATGGAGTTTTGGAGGGATGATTTTCTTTATTTTGCTTCAATATCCATTTGTACTTGAAGTGTCCTTTTTTCTTTACTGCTTCATTTTATTTGATGATCTTTTCCTTTCTTAGATATGATTTCTTCTTTTCACATTGGTCCCAATTTGTGTATGGTTTGATGTGTGGATGAATATTCATGATACGACTAGTTGTAGCATTGACTCCATTTTCATCATAAGGATCCTTCGTGTGCCATATGTTGATTTTTCTGTAGACAAGATTTCCCCTGACTTTGTGTAGGTATTATCAAAACCTAATCCTTTGCCCTGATAATGTATCCTCTGATCCATAGCTATTGAATATGACTTGTCATGAACACATGATATTGCTATGGGTTCCTGTTGTTCAGGAATTTAAACTATTTGCTTTGGTTCTATTATATTTTTCTCTATTGATACTACTCCAAAAGATGTTGATCCTGGCTCAAAATATTTTGATGATGCACCACCACTATAAGAATCAATAATCTTGGACTATTACTAGTCTCAGTAAATGAGTCGATGATAAAAAAAAATGTCGTCGCACAGAGGTCTGGTTCGCGCTAGGGCCTGCGTGCCCTAGCCCGACCTGCGTTTGGTTTGTGCTCGCTGGCGAGCTTCTTTGCTGCTCTCGGGGGGGTGTTGTTTTGTTGGCAGGGGCGTGCGCTGGTCGGACAGGGGTCTTGGCCATTTTCTAGCCCGTGGGTGGGCATTTTCAGACTGAATTCTGCCTTTGGTGAGTCCTTGGTGGGGGGCCTGCGCTGTTATGAGATTGTGGGGCTCCTGCCCCTTCTCTCTCTCTCATTTTTGCTGAGTCCTGGTTCGTTGTTGCATGGAAAATCGAGGTATAGCCTCTTCTCAGCTTTCCTTCGGAGATATGGAGATGGGTGAGCCATCTTCTTTGTTGCATGTTAGTGATAAGGAACTGACTGGTAAACCCCAATTTGGGGAAGGTTTTTCCCCTTCAAAAGGGATGTTTCGATTAATAAAAGTAAACGGATGTTTGCAAAGATCCAAGGACCGGCCAGTTTTGGTTATTCAACCTGCGCAAGTTTCAGAGGATGTCGAATACTGGTGCAATCATGCTCTTATTTGCAAATTTCTGGGCCTTTGCCTTTCTTTGCCTGTGCCGGAATCTTGGGCACACCGAGTGTGGAACCCAGAAGGAGATATGGAGATTCTATTAGCGGCTAATAACTATTTTCTGGTTATCTTTTCAAGCATGTCGGACAGGAATAAGGCTTTTGAAGGAGGCCCTTATTTTTTTAACCAGGTGGGGCTCTTCATCAAGCCTTGGCACATGGGCTTCAACTCTGCTAGGGAGATCCCCTCGCGAGTTCCTGTGTGGGTTCGCTTGCCGAGACTTCCTTTGGAATTCTGGAGGGAAGATATTCTTCACTCAATCTCTTTGCTTCTCGGAAAACCTGTGGGTTCAGCTACACAAACTCAAGATTGTAAGGTAATTTCTTTTTCTCGTATTTGTGTAGAAGTTAATTTAAATAATCCACTACCAGATTCTATGGAGATTTGCATGGGATCATCTTCCTGGATCCAACAGCTGGATTACAAGACCCTTCCATTTAGATGCGGAATTTGCCATGAATATGGTCATTTACATTGCAGATGTCCCAGGAATAAGTCTTCCCCCTTGGCTGCCCCCGGACCTCCGAGGGAGGACAAGGGAAAGGCTCCTTTGTCTAATGGACCTGTTGATAGCGAGGGATTTATTCAGGTTAAGTCTCGTAACAAAGGAAAAGGTAAGAAGAGAACCTGGATGGACAAACAGAATGATGGCACCTTTAATAGGTTTGATGCTCTTGGTGACTTGGTCCAAGAGGAAGGTTCTCCAGTTGAGCTCTCTTCTGGGGCTAAAGGTCAGCATGAGATTCAAGCTAAAGATGCAAAGAAGGAGGATCAGATTTTATCTTCAGGGGATCAACAGGTTGGACAGTTGGCTATTGATTTGCCTCCTCAAGTTCAGGATATTGGAGACCTTCGGGGGTCACAAGGTACGAAGGGCTCAGTTATGGTGGCTCCTGATCCCCTTACTCCTAAGGGGACCTCAAATTCTGTAAAGGGTAATAAAGCTCCTCCTATCTTAGGGATACAGTAGAAATCCTTCAAAAAGGGGCTTTTAGATAAACCGTCAAAGAGTGGTAGGAAGACTGATCAAGAGAAGGTGAAGATCATGGGTGATACTTTGGTTGAGTCTGGGTCTATGAAACCCATTGATTCTCACTTCTCCCACCCCCATAAATAATTTTTTTGTCATGGAATGTAAGGGGGTTGAATAGCATCCCCAGACAAAAGGTTGTTCGCTGATTAATTGAGTCTCAGTCTCCTGATGTGGTCTTTATTCAGGAAACTAAGCTTACAATGGATGGTTTGGCTAATTGTGCTTCGCGTATCTATCCCCAGGGCTCTTGGCAGGGGGTGGGTGCTTTGAACAGTTCGGGGAGGGGTGGCTTGCTTTTGGAACCCAAGGAAAGTTTCCCCCTTATGGTGGATTTCTAGTCGGTCCTCCATTTCTCTAGTTGCCTCTAGTTTTGAGAATGCAGAAAGGTGTCTTTTATCCAATATTTATGCTCCTACTAAATTTTCAGGTAAGTCCCATTTATGGGCTCATATTAGATTCATCTGGTCCCTGAACCCGTTTCTCCCATGGATTATAGCTGGAGATTTGAATGGTGTTACTAGTCTGGATGAAAAACGAGGGGGGTTAGCCAGGCTGGACCCATCTTCAAAGCTACTCAGGGATATGATTGGTTCCTTGAATCTCATTGATGTGAAGCCAACCAATGGTGTCTTTACATGGAATAATCAGAGATGTGGTGTTGAGGCTATCTCAGAAAGGCTTGACAGATTTTTGGTCTCCTGCTATTGGATAAACAACAGGTGGATCACCAGTTTTGAAATTCTTGACTGGAGGGGCTCTGACCACTGGCCTATTAAGCTCTCTATCACCTCTTATGGAGTCACCAAAAATCCCTCTTTCAAATTTCAATTGATGTGGTTAAGAGACCTGTCTCTACCAGACCTTATGTTGGATTGGTGGTATGAGGGGATGCCTGCCCATGGGATGTCCATGTTTACTTTTAGTAAGAGGCTTCAGCATGTGAAGTACAGGCTTAAGAGATGGAATAAACAGTATTTTGGGAACCTACATGCTCAGAAGATAGCTGCTCAGTTCAAGTTGGATAATATTACTCGTCAGATTCGAGACCAAGGGTTGACCTCTAATTTGAGTAAAGCTGAGTCCTCGGCTCTTAAGGGACTTGAAGAGTGGGAGCTTCGAGAGGAGATTTTCTAGAAGCAGAAATCTTAGGTTGATTGGCTTTAGGAGGGGGATAGGAACACTGCTTTCTTTCATAACTCGGTTAAGGCTCGAAGGCAGGGGAATTCTATCTCCTCTCTTATCTCAACTGAAGGAGCTCAGATCTCTTCCTATGAAGAAATTTCTAGGGAAGCTGTCAATTATTTTTCTAATATTTTTTCTAGCGAGGATCTTACTGCTGGGACCGAGGAGCGGGCCATCTTGGATTGTATTCCCCACCTGGTCAATGATGAGATGAATGGGGCTCTCTTAAGTCCTATCTTGTTACCTGAATTGGAGAAAGTTGTGTTTACTATGAAAAAAGGTAAGGCCCTGGGCCCATATGGTTTTTCGATTGAGTTTTTTCAAGAATTCTGGGAAATAATAAAGTTTGATCTCCTAGATGTGGTTCAGGAATCACATAGAAACAAATAGATTCTGAGGTCTTTGAATTCTAATTTCTTGGCTCTCATACCTAAGAAGGAGGGGGCTAATCGGTTGGGTCAATTTAGGCCTATAGCGTTATGTAATGTTGTCTATAAGATCATCACTAAATTGATTGTTGAGAGACTCAAACCACTCCTTGGTTCTTTGATCTCTACTGAACAGGGTGGTTTTGTTGAAGGAAGACAAATTTTGGATGGGGTTGTGATAGCAATGTAGGCTATTCACTCTATGGCTGCCTCTAAGGAGAAAGCTATGTTTATTAAACTTGACATGGCTAAAGCTTATGATCGGGTGAGTTGGGAGTTCTTACAAAAAATTCTTTTGGCTTTTGGTTTTGATGAGGAGTGGGTGAATTGGGTTCTTAGCTGTGTGACCTCATCCTCCTTCTCAGTTCTCATTAATGGGGAACCTTCAGAATTTTTTCGTGCTTCTCGGGGACTTCGGCAAGGGGACCCTTTATCTCCGTATTTATTCATTATCATGGCGAAGGGTCTTGGCAGATTTATAAAATCTTAGGTGAGGTAAGCTCTTATTTAAGGTTGGAGCTGGAACAATAATCTTCCTTCCTACTCTCATCTTCAGTTTGTGGATGACACTAGGTTGTTAGGCATGGCTAAAATCAGTGAGGCAGTGAATTTCAAGAGAGCTTTGGATATCTATTTGAAACCCTCAGGTCAGAGTATTAATGATGATAAGTCTTCCATTTATTTCTTTAATACTCCTCGGCTTATTCAGAGCAGGATTGCTAGGATTCTTAGATTTCAAATCGGTTCCCTTCCTTTGATGTACCTTGGGATTCCGTTGGCCTTGGGATCTCAGCGTAGAGGCTACTAGTAGGGGATTTTGGATAAATTTCAAAGTAATGTTAGTCATTAGACTTACAGATGGTTATCTTTTGCTGGGAGAGTGGTTCTCCTAAAGACTATGGTGTAGTCTCTCCCCATTTATAGGTGTTGTGTTTAGGTCCCCCCTTCCAACTTTGTGAGGGATTTTGATGCTTTATCTCGGCAATTCCTTTGGTCTGGGAGCCTTCTATCCTCGAAGTGGAGTTTAGTCAAGTGGGAGTCGGTGTGCAGGCCGAAGCATACTGGGGGCCTTGGTCTTAGGTCGATGGCTCTTGCTATCACGGGTTTGGCTTCCAAGCTGTATTGGTGGTGGTGCAACAATCAGGATCAAGATTGGGCCAAGATTCTTGCCCACAAGTATCTTCCTGGCGTTGATTGCCTTGATGTGCCACGACTTTCTTTGGAGGGTAAAGGTTCTTGTATTTGGGATACTCTTAAGAAGGGAGCTCAACTTATTAAGGAGGGTCTCTTCTAGATTTGTAACAGAGGCTCTGATGCTCTGTTTTGGCAGGACTCTTGGGACAGCCACCCTCCCATTCTTTCTAGCTTCCCCCAGCTTCAGCCTCTTTGCCATATTTTTCACTAATGCTGGTTGGTTTAAGGTGGAGCATTTTAAGACTGTCAAGTGTATGGGTCAGGTGGAGGTGACTTGCTAGAAGGACCCTCAGGAGTGGCCCATGGGTGGCTCTGATGAGGATCGTGTTGTTCTTACTAAAGCTTTGGAGGGTAGGTTTTGCAGCTCCCTTAATGTGAGGGACGCTTTGGCTTGGAGTCCTATCCCAAAAGGTAAATTTACTGTTGCTCAAGGCTATGCTATGCTTGACAGGAACTTACATGGTCCAGCTGAGGTGCACTGGTGGAAGAAGGTTTGGAATAACTTTTCTTGGCCCAAATGTAATTTTTTCTTATGGTTGTTGGCTCAGAAGAAATGCCTCACTTGGGAGAATCTTCGCAAACGAGGGTTTCAGGGACCTTCTATTTGCTTCCTTTGTTCGAACAATGAGGAATGTACCTCCCACTTGTTTTTTCTTTTCCCTTTTCTAGAGAGATATGGCACAGATGGTGGGATGATCACAGTCCGGAGGCTCAACCTTAATCAACTTGGAAACCTGCCTTCAAGAAGTATCCAGAAAGATTAAAATGACCACATAAAGTAATTCAACCAGCCTTCCAAGTTCTACAATCATCAGAAGCACAATTTCCCAATTTCACTCCTAAACCCCAGTTTTAGTGCAAACCAAGTTTAGGCATTTTCACCAACATTTTCCAAAACACCTAACAAACTCAAGGATGATTAAGATACCCTTTTTCAAGTTATAAAACATACAGGAAAACCAATATCAACTCTTTTGGAAAAACTCAAAGATCCAATACTCCTGCCATGGAAACGGCTAGTGGATTAGCCCACTTTTACAAAGAAAGTACCCTTTAAACTCCACCAAAATTTATGAAACCTTGGGGCAGCAATTAAAATGCCCAAAAACTACTAAATCCACCAATAGTTTCTAGAAATCACTCTTCCAACATAGCACAGCCTAAAACCCTTGATTCTAGGCCTTCAAAAGGAGGGTTTATTGTAAATCATACCTCCAGACCTTTCCAGACTCTGCCACCTGTTCAAACATGCATAATTATGCCTACACAAGCTTTAAACTTCATCACATAGGTTATTTCTTCCAGAAAACTCATAAACCATCATTTAGTTCCTCACTTTCACAAGGAAAATCACCCAAATTCAATCTAGGGCAACACCCAAAACCCACAAACACACTTCCTCTGACTTGCAAATAATTTGGAAACCTATTTTACAACAAATGGGGCCATTCCACTGAGTTACAATTGCTACAGTAGGTGGAATTCCCTAAAAACTCATTTTAATACTCTCAAATCACCAATTTACACCAAAACAAGGCAGTTTCAGTAAAACGTCAATAAAACCCTCTAAACTTAATGAAAATTCACCAAACCACTTTCAAATGAAATCTGACTCTCTCCTCTTTCCAACCATACCAGGGTTGAGCCCGTACAGGATCGTACAAAGGTCGTACCACATGTTTTAGCAGCAAATTTACACACAGAAATTTCCAGAAAGCAGCCTTTTTTTCATTATAACTTCAAAAAAAATGATTCAACAACCATACCTCGACCATGAGAGGCTTATTTAACATCTAACCACCCTTACAAACATCCTCCAACTGGAATTTTAATTAGTTGGACATTGGAAACCAACTTTTTACCAATTAGACCCCTAATTGCCTAGTTTTGCACTTTTAGCAATTTGTTGACAATTAGTACATTTTTATGCAACCTTTTGCATTTTTTGAACTAAATAAAATCAAAGACCCCTAATTACATCAGTAATAGTCTCAAAGACCTTATTTAACATAAAAATTACTCATACTATCACTAACTCCTAGACTAACCCTCATAGAATGCACTTTGCAATTACATGTTTTTAGGTGCCCCTGCACCATACTCCCTGGGTAGAAAAAATTTATGCCCCATAAATCACTCCATAGGACTACTCCAACCTTCTGGACAATCCCTTCAAACCTGCTCCAAGTCACTTGCATGGAAATCTTCCTCCAAGGCACTTTGTACCCTTCATGTTTTTCCTTGACTTTACCTTGCCATATTTGATCCTGCTCAATGGGATCTTCTTGCTGCATTTTGTCTTCATTGATACCTGCAAACAAAAATTTAGTACACAAACTGAAACAACCATGCATTAGTGTCCCTATCACATGCTCTTCCATGAGCCAATTAGACATATAGCCTTGCCCTTCAACTTCACTCTCTGCAACATAACCTTCACTGTGTCCTTCCACTTTCATTTTAACCCTTGGTCTGTCCTCTGTCAGAGAAATGAACAAATCAGGGAGATAACCAATGATTCCCTTCACTCTTAGCCTCTTACTCTTCCACTTCACACCTGCATTCAAATGAATCATGCTTGGATCCTTTATCTCAATAGCACACAATATCTTAATTGCTAAACTCAGCAACCAAGGACAACTCACTGTCCCAATCTCAGATTTTCCTCTCTTCTCCAACTCAATTGGAGTCCACACACACTGTCTTCTCTTAGCCATTCCTTGGCCTATCACCTTCAACCTCTCAATCTTAGCCTCTGTCCTTATTGCAATTCTCTGCAAAACCTTTGCCAAATATCCTTCACCTCTCATGGTGACCAACCTCTGCTCAACTCTTCTAAACTCTCCAAACTCTTCCATAGTCTCCTTCACTGTTTTCTGCCAATCTTCATAGCTGACTGTCTTTTTCCTAACTTCTACAACCTGCTCATCATCTTCAAGCCTTCCAAGACTTCTTTCATTCCTCTCATTACTTTTCTTTTTAGTCACTTCCTCATTCTTCTCTTTCTCAGTTTCCAAAACCTCTGTCACACAGCCCACTGTGTTTACAATCCCTGTCTTTTCATCACTTACTCTTACTGTCAAGGGACACTCCACTGCCCCAATCATGATCTTGTCATAATTTTCAAGCCTTTCATGGCTTTCTCCACTTTCCCCACTTGTCTCATCTGCATCTCTTCTTTCCCCTTTAACATTCTCAGTCTTCAAGCCTTCACTGTCATCAGCATTTTCACCTTTTCCTCTTACCCATATCTGCTGCACCTTGTGCTCTTGTCCACTCAATGGATAGCATATACTGTCCTCAATGCCTTTGCTTTGCCATCCCTGCAAATCACTTGCACTCACATCTCTTTCCCTCTCTAAGCTCTCTATCCCAATAACTTTATTATCACAAAACTCAGCCTCAATCTCACCTATCCCTGTATCTTTCATGGATGTCTGCCCTACATCATTTTCAAACTTTAATGAACAAACTTTTACCTGCTCTTTGCCTTCCACACAACTCTCAAGCCTACCTTGCATCCTCAATGCCTCTTCACTCTTGAATCTTTCAATACCTTCATTCTTATTCTCTTCTCTTTGAGAGATCTCTGCCCCAAGTGCTTCCTGCTCGCAATACTCTGTCTCAGCTTCTTGCACCACTGTGTTTTTCATAGGTGTCTGCCCTAGAACACCATTAACCTGCAATGAACAAACTTCTTTCTGTCCTCTATCTTCAACATAACCTTCAAGCTTACCTTGCTCTTTTAAGGTCATTCCTTGTTTGTCCTCCACTGTCCTTGTCTCTCTTAGGTCTTCATTCTGCACTGTCCTTCCCAATGCTGCTTTATGGTGTTTTTCCTTCTCCATTGCTACTATGTTATGCCCTATTTCCTCATCCTTGTCTTTGTCTGCTTTATATCCTAAGAACTTGTGTCTTTCCTGCAGTATCACCCTTGTTCTCTTGTCTTGGCCATCTTCCACCAATGAAGTTAAAACATAAATCCTCCCATCCTTTTTAATCTGGTAATTATTTTCCCTGCCATAGTACACAGCAAATCTTTCCCAACACCATGGTTTTCCAAACATTAGATGACAAGAGTGCAATGGTACAATATCACATAATATTTTGTCTTTATATCCACCTATTTCAAATTCAACCCATGATTGCTCTTTAACCAAAAATGTATTCTCATCATTCATCAATGAAACATAATAAGGTGAATCATGTGGGAACCTTTCTAAGTTCAATTTTTCAACCATTTCAAGAGCTACCAAGTTATCCAAACTACTTGAATCAACCATAACCTTGCATATCTTACCTTTGCACTTGCACCTAGTCTTGAAAATTGCATTCCTCATCTGTTTCTCCTTCTCATTCAAACCTCTGGTAGCCATGATGTCCTTTCTCCTTCAATCTTTAAGAGATCTACTTCCTCGCTCTGATACCACTCTGATGCAGAGTCCGGAGGCTCAACCTTAATCAACTTGGAAACCTGCCTTCAAGAAGTATCCAGAAAGATTAAAATGACCACATAAAGTAATTCAACCAGCCTTCCAAGTTCTACAATCATCAGAAGCACAATTTCCCAATTTCACTCCTAAACCCCAGTTTTAGTGCAAACCAAGTTTAGGCATTTTCACCAACATTTTCCAAAACACCTAACAAACTCAAGGATGATTAAGATACCCTTTTGCAAGTTATAAAACATACAGGAAAACCAATATCAACTCTTTTGGAAAAACTCAAAGATCCAATACTCCTGCCATGGAAAAGGCTAGTGGATTAGCCCACTTTTACAAAGAAAGTACCCTTTAAACTCCACCAAAATTTATGAAACCTTGGGGCAGCAATTAAAATGCCCAAAAACTACTAAATCCACCAATATTTTCTAGAAATCACTCTTCCAACATAGCACAGCCTAAAACCCTTGATTCTAGGCCTTCAAAAGGAGGGTTTATTGTAAATCATACCTCCAGACCTTTCCAGACTCTGCCACCTGTTCAAACATGCATAATTATGCCTGCACAAGCTTTAAAATTCATCACATAGGTTATTTCTTCCAGAAAACTCATAAACCATCATTTAGTTCCTCACTTTCACAAGGAAAATCACCCAAATTCAATCTAGGGCAACACCCAAAACCCACAAACACACTTCCTCTGACTTGCAAATAATTTGGAAACCTATTTTACAACAAATGGGGCCATTCCACCGAGTTACAATTGCTACAGTAGGTGGAATGCCCTAAAAACTCATTTTAATACTCTCAAATCACCAATTTACACCAAAACAAGGCAGTTTCAGTAAAACGTCAATAAAACCCTCTAAACTTAATGAAAATTCACCAAACCACTTTCAAATGAAAGCTGACTCTCTCCTCTTTCCAACCATACCAGGTTTGATCCCGTACAGGTCGTACAAAGGTCGTACCACACGTTTTAGCAGCAAATTTACACACAAAAATTTCCAGAAAGCAGCCTTTTTTTCATTATAACTTCAAAAAAAATGATTCAACAACCATACCTCAACCATGAGAGGCTTATTTAACATCTAACCACCCTTACAAACATCCTCCAACTGGAATTTTAATTAGTTGGACATTGGAAACCAACTTTTTACCAATTAGACCCCTAATTGCCTAGTTTTGCACTTTTAGCAATTTGTTGACAATTAGTACATTTTTATGCAACCTTTTGCATTTTTTGAACTAAATAAAATCAAAGACCCCTAATTACATCAGTAATAGTCTCAAAGACCTCCCACTTGTTTTTTCTTTGCCCTTTTCTAGAGAGATATGGCACAGATGGTGGGAGGCTTGGCGTCATGGTTGTATTCATGCTACCTCCCTAATTGATTTTTGGGAAAGTTTGGGCAGGCCTCCAACGAAGACTTCTTTCCTGCAGGTTGCCTGGACGGTTGGGTCGATTTTCATTCTCTGGAACCTTTGGCTAGAGAGGAACCGCAGAATTTTTTGTGACTCCAAATTAGGAAGTTTTCAATTGTGGAAGACGATTCTTAGTAGGCTTCAGGAGACTATTTTTGCAAAGTGTGATATGTCTGAAAGTATCGATCCTGGTGATCATGCTATTGTGAGGAATTTGAACCTAGGTGATAGTAGACGGGGATGCATTCTTGGAAAAAGACCTCGCCATGTCAAGCAACGGGTTTGTCGGGATGGGAGGTGGACACCTCCCCCGGCTGGGATCTTGAAGATTAATACGAATGGTTCTTCTCGTGGGAACCCTGGACATGCTGGTATTGGGGGTATAGGTAGAGGTAATGATGGTGGTGTGGTTTTTCTCTTCTCTATTTACAAAGGCCAACACTCTAATAATCTGATGGAGGCCCTTTCTATTAAGATTGTTGTTGAGAGAGGATGCTCTTTAGGCTGGAAGAGGATCATCTGTGAGTCTGATTCTTAGATTGTTGTGGATATGTTGAACAACCAGAGTTTGGAGGATGTTAGTTGGCAATTAGCCTCTTTAGTCAGACAAATTATAAGTCTATGTAGTTCCTTGTACTTTGTCTCCTTTCATCATATCCCTAGAGAATGGAACAGAGTGGCTGATTGTTTGGCGAAGTGGGCTTCAGAGAACGTGGATGGTTGGGATATTAGTGGAAGGGATGGGTTACCTTCTGAGTATTGTGGGACCGTTGAGCAGCTGTTATTGGAAGATAGGAATATTTAGTGTTGTTGTTGGCCTTTGGCCTTTGATTTGTATTTTGGATTTGATTGAATAAATTTTTACCCCTTCTTTTAGAAAAAAAAAAAAAAAAAAAAGAATCAAGAATCTTGATCATTGCTTGCTCTTGTGTAGGGATACCAAGAGTGGGAGACTCTTGTTTTGGATGAAGAATGTCTATATGTCTATCAGAAAGAAACATCTCAGGAGTGATATCAAGGACATCTTTAGAGTTTAAAATTGTTTGGAAGATGTCGCTTAGCTCTTGCTGGAACTCTAGGGATAGGGGTTCTTGAATTGATTTAGAGTAACTTTTGTTGTGCTAAATAGCCTCTTCTTGGCATGATCCTTGGATAGATGATCTATCATATGTAAAAGATTCTTCACAACATTTTGTGGGTATGGGTGCAATAAGCGATATTTCTGGCTCATTGGGAACTTCTTTAACATGCACAATTATTGAGTCATATGTGGGAGAGATATCACAATCTGATATCCACTTGATGTCATTACAATAAAAAATAGTGTTAAACATTGTTGATTGGTTTGGAATTTGTTTTAAAATAGTATCTCAATACGTGTTTGATTCTTTATGTTGTGATAAATAAATATGTCCCATTATGGTATCACAAGTATTGTTTACATTTTTTGAGTTTGATGATGTTCCTAAATCTTTTGCTTTTGTATGGTCAGGCATAGGGTTTGTGTAAATTTTCATAATTGCATTCCCTTATTTTTTATTGACATGAATATATCCTTATTCAATAAGATATTCTATTAGATGTTTGAGTCTAAAACAATTTTGTGTGTTATGACCTTTGTATTGGTGAAATTCACAAAAATTATAATCTTTATAGCTACAAGGTTTGACTTGTGTCTATTGATAGTTTGAAAAACCTGGGAGTGTGATAAGATTAGACTGTATCAACTACTTCAGTACAACCTCCATAGGTTCCCCTAAGGCAGTCAATTGTCACTTAGGAGCACTATTTTTTCTTTGTTTTCCATGTTGATTGTTTGTAGTATTGATCATTGGTTGATTGTTTGGTGGTTGTGTGTATAGTTTCCATGTGTTCATGGGTTGGGTGTTTTCTTGTCTAGTAGCAGTTAAGACCACTTTTGCATCAACAACACCATCACTAGTAACATTTTTTTTCTTGGCCCAATAGCAGGGCTTGTCGTAAAACTAGTGGATGGGTGATTGTCTTTATACACTTGTGTGTTTCCCTATGAGATTAGAGCTCTCTCGATGTTAAGGGCTCTAGGGACAAGCTCATCATAAGAGGTAATGCACTGTATCTTCAAGTGGAAGGATAAATTAGGATCAATATTTTCTATGATAATCCCCACTTGCTTTTACTAGCTGTTTTCCTCCACCATTGTAAGAAATTGGAGAAAGCTTCTCCTATATTTTGCTTGAGTGTGTATAACTATTCTAAGCTCACATCCATGTAAATATTGAAGGAGAAGTGATCTATGAATCTATCAATGATTTCTTGGAAGGTTTTGATGCCCGAAGGTAATTGTGAAAACCAATCTATGCCAGGACCTATTAAACATTGAGGGAAGAGGCGCATTAAATAACAATTGTTGTAGGCAACCTCCATACACATGACGTTGAACTCCTTGACATGGTCCAAAACATTTCCTCTCCCTTTGTATTTATCAAATTTGGGGACCTCAAATCTGGGAGGAAAAATTACCTTTGCGATGTTTCGATCAAATGGATAAGGACATAGGTTTTGTTGTGTATGGGGCTTCTTCATCTTTCCCATTCGAAAATCCTACATTTCTTGTGATAACGCCTTAAGTTATGATGCTACATCATCTTGTGGGTTTGGTGGAGGAACATATGTTGCATATTAAAGGATGGTGGATGAAGTGTATGTGGGATTCTAATATGATGAGGTGTTGTATGGTGTGTATGGTGGTGTGGGATAAGATGATGATGGTGTAGGCATATATGCTCCTAACGTGTTCGGGTTGACAATGTTTTGTTGAGGGTTATAGTATAGACCCTGTTGTTGTTGTTGTTGTGTGAGCAGTTGTTGTTGTTGGGCATATTGTTCAGTAAGCAATGCTTGTTGTTGGGCTTGTTGTTGTTGAGCTTGGTGTTGAGGCTAAAATGGCTTTTTGAGCTTGTTCTTTTTGTTGTGCTACTAAGGCAGCTTGTTGGGATTGTTGTTGTTGCACTACTAAGGTGACTTGTTGGACTTGATTTTTTTGTTGTGTTGCTAAGACTACTTGCTTTTGTTGTTGTTTTTGTGCTACTAAGGATGCTTGATTTTGTTGTTTTCTACTAAGGTTGCTTGATGTTGTTGTTGTGCTACTAAGGTTGCTTGTTGTTGTTGTTTTTCTACTAAGGCTACTTGTTGTTGTTGCTATTGTTGGATGGATTGCTAGTAAGTCTGTTGTGCTTGTTGTAAAGCTAAGGCATGTAATTGTAATGTAGGATCAATCAGTGGTTGGGATATCTGCAAGTGGTTTTGGGTGTTGATGTTTTCTACAGGTTGTGAATTGTTGATGAGAGGTTGGGGGTTCACTTGGTTTAACATCCCTTGCAAGATAGTGGATTGAGATGGAGAAATGTAATATTGAGGTTCCATTTGATTTTGCATGATGTGGGGGACCAAGGGAAAAGATGATGTTGTTGTCATTTGGTATTGTGATGGTAATGACACATTAAGACCTTGTAAATAATTGAAAGGGTTCCCTTGACTGAAGGGTAGGGGGTTCCCTTGTTGTATTTGAGTTGGGATCAAGGTATTACCTTGGTTGATGAGATTCTAACCAAGGTTTTTTTTTTATTTGGGTCAATGATAGATGGGTTTGATGTGGATGGTGGATTAATTTGGGTAGCTTGGGTAACCACTTCTTTCAACTTGTCAATGAGGTTGTTGGAACTACTTTTCAAGGGTTGACTTTGTGTGAGAGTGTTAAATTTCCCTTGTTTTCCTACTTGAGGCACTTGGTCCACATTACCTTGTGTAACATTAGGCATACTTGGGGTATATTTGGTGGTGAATGAAGATGGTTGCACTAAAAATGTTGAGGTTATTGTGGCGTCATGGAATGTAAGTGGTTTTCCAAATTTTGGTGTCTAACTTGTGTTTTGGGGAAGGTTGGTGGTTAATGGAATGGTTGTGTTTGTTCCTAGACATGAAGTGAAACCAAGGTTGGTTCCTAGCCTAGTTGCAAGACTAGATGTTCAAGGTTGACTTGGCACAAGGGAAGGAGTTGGTTGAATCGTAGATGAATTCGATCCTTGTGTCAATGATTGTGCAACAAAATATGGGGAAATTGGAGCTACGTTTTCTAAGGCTTGATGTTCTTGTTTTTACTCCATGATTTCTTCCTTAGTAGGTCCAAATGGGTTGTTCATGATGTCTTCTATCCCATATTGTCCTGATAGAGACGAGGGTTGTTGTGATGGGGTAACTTGACTTCTTGGATCAAATTCCTAAGGATTGGGATCACTTGAGGTAAATGTGACTTTGGTTTTCTCCATGATTCTCTTGTGTTGTGATCTTGTCTCTACCATAAATTTTGGGTCACCAATGGGAGAGTTGTGTTGAGATTTGTAATGTTTGAAATCTCTAGTTGACTCAAATTTAGGTAAAAGCAATGCTCTAAGTATTTTTGGAGAAATGGTGATAATGGGAGATGAAAAGGTCAATGATATGGGAAGTAATCTTTTGCTAACATTTTGGGACAACACTTTTGACTTAAGTTTGATGTTTTTATGTTTGGATAAAGGATGTTTATGAACTTGTGAATCTTTAGGGTAGACTTGTGACCATCAAGATAAACTAGTTCAAAGATGATAACTAACTTAACCAAATGCATGGAAAAGGATTCATTTCACATACAAAGTAGCTAAGTTATGGTTTGGGTGATTGATGTTTAAGTCACAAAGTGTTGGTGTATTCAAAGTTTGTTGTAAAGTTTGGTGAGATGAAGGCTGAATTTTGATGAACGGGTGAGGGAAATGATTGACCCGATGTTGACCTAGAGTGAACCTTTGTTTTCCAAGACCAAGGTAGTGAGAAACATGTTATACCTCTAAAGTGATCAAACCCTAAGGACTCAATGATTTTGGTAAAATAGGACTCAAATGATTTTGACAATAGAATTCAATGACTTTGGATAATGGAACTCAATGATTTTGACAATAGAACTCAATGATTTTGGACTCAATGTTTACAATGTTTTCCTTGTATGATAGTAGGTGTAAGGTTGGGTTGTTCAACCGGCGCAATCAGTCGCCATATGGTCATGTGGGGTTCAATTTTTCAATTTATCTTGCTTAATGAGTTTCTTTTACCACAAACACTTGTCTTGATTAAGTTTTCAAACTAAATTTCTATGTCAAAAATGTCATAAATTTCACAATGTCCATTTTGTGACACTAGTAGAATTTTGCAAATAAATGACTACGTGACTAAAATTTTTAGTCACATGACTAACACTAGTAGTATTTGGAAAATAAATGACTAATTTGGTCATTTATAAGTGACTAATTTGGTCATTGGGTAAAATCACAACTAAATGACTAATATCAAACAAATAAAAATGACTAATTAAATGACTATTACTCCTCTATTCATTTTTCTTTCAAATTTGATCATAATCCATAGAGCTTAAGCCCCCCCTCGTGGGACCCCTACCTAAGTGGGCCATTTGGCCACCTAGATTGCTTGTTGCACCAAAAATACCTATTGCATGGAAGGCATTGCCTCTCGGTGCAATCTTAAGTCCTTCACATATTTTATAAAAAAATTTAACATTTCACTACTAAATTGTAATCATTCCTACATCCATGTGTCACTACTATATAAAGGGAGGATTTAAAACATTAATTTAAGAAAAATATTAATTTTATCTTAAATATATTTATGCCAAAGGTGTATCCTATTTGAAGAAGACAAAGCTAATTTTGTCGATCAATGGTTGGAATCAATCTGCTGGCCATTAAACGAATCTCGACTGTTCATCATTTTTCATGATTTTTTTCAGTCGTTTTCTGCCATTTTTTCATTTCTTTCCCCGCCGCACCTCCAAAATCTTCCTTGCTGGTATTGACCATTCACTTCTCGAATTTGGTGAGCGATGGCCTAAAAATAAGGTTTCAACAAGGGTTTTCGAGTATATTTATCAAAATATAACTTTATGTTTTTGCCTCAGTAAATGCCTCCACTTCATAACGATTAGGGTTCACTTTTGTTTCTTTTTCATTTATTGATTCCTATCCATCACCATGAATAATCTCTCCACCATAATTTGAAGGGAATATTATAGGTATGGTCCTTTTAGATTGATTCCTCTTAAATGGAAAGAGACTGAAATGAGTTGTCATTATTAATATTTATCTCATTTAAGCCTGGCCTAACTCTGTGAATGAAAACAAGAATTTTGTCATATATTGTTGGATGTTGTGGATTTGTTGCTGATATGTGGTTTTCATTGATGTCAACACTACTAGCATTTGGTGTATCAAAGGTTGTATATGTCAAGGATATTGAGAAAATTGTAAAAGATAGTGTTATAGGTTCCTAGAGGAACTGTGCAGATCATGAAGGTGTTTTTTTCTCTACATTGAAGATCAGTTGGTGTGGATCAAAGGGCTTATTGTTGAGTATATCTAGATCATCTACCGGAAGTTCCAGAGGTCCGCGTGAAGTTTTGAGTATGTTGTAGTCTGACAGTGTTTTTGTGGTCTCTGTCACTGTTCCTGATTGAAGATTGTGTGATTCTGTTGATTTCAGTTGTTGTGGATGATTCTCTATTGTTTCTTGGTGTTCTTGGATGCTTCTAGATCATGATATATCTCTATGGTATGTCCACATTGATCGGTGTATTGGTTGTCGAAGATTTTTCTCCAAATGCTTGGTTTTTCATGTTCTTGGCCGACATGATGGTGGTAGCGTGTTGTGGATCTTCGAGGAGGAATTAATTGAAGTATTTTTTATTGGAGATATCAATTTGGGTCTCCACTATGTTGTGGCTAACCTTGATGGATACGCATTAAAAATTTAATTGAAAATTTAGGCTGACATTTTCAATATATTTTATTTTTCTTGGACGACTAAGATGCAATGAAATCTCATGTAGCAGATATATAAGAGTGATTGTTTCATTGATGTAGGGTAGAAGAGAAGGTGTTCCTGTGTGTATGTGTGAATATCTTTCGATTGTAGAGAAAAGTGTGAAGGAAATTGTGCAAAGTGTGAAGAAGTGTTTAGCTTAATTGGAACTATAATTAGGCTTGTGTAGAAGCTATTTTCTTAGTTCATACCCTTTGGATTTTTAATCCTATTTTGTTGGGCAGTGAGCCTCTTTTGTATTTGAGCAGTGAGCTCTAGGCAGTGTGCCTGAATGCATGTGCATTCCCCTTATTATTTTTTATTATACTTTTAGCAGAGTATAATCTTGTGGAGTAACATCCACGGTGGTTTTTCTCCTAACGGGGTTTCCACGTATAAAAATCTTGGTGTTCTTTGTCTCTCTGATGTGTTAATTGCTTGTGGTTTATTGCTTATTCATCAGATCTGAGATTAAAGTTAAGATAAGTAAGAAATTTTTTAATTTATGTGACAACTTATTCACCCCCCCCCCTCTCAGTTGTATGTCCTTGTTTTTCCAACAATTGGTATTAGATCAGGTTCCTCTGAAGAAGTCTAAAAGCTTGAGGTGATTTGGGATGGAACCATTCCAGAAGGACAGTCCTAGATTTGATGGCACTAACTAGTCAATGTGGAAAGCTCGGATGCAATGTCATCTAAAGTGCATTGGTGATGCTTACTAGAAGATTACAAAAGATCCATACACTATTCCTAAGAATGGTCCCTCTTCTACTGATGAGATCAAAGATGTTGAAAGTAATACCAGGGTTGTTGAAGCTTTGGTGAGTGCTCTTACAGATTCAGAGATGGCTAATGTGATGGTTCTACAGACAACTCATGAGATTTGGAAAAAATTGGAAACTTTGTATAAAGGAGATGCACAGGTGAAGATGGCTAAGCTACAGAGCTTGAAAGGAAAGTATGAGAATTTGGAGATGGGTGAAGATGAAAATATCACCTATTTTATGTAGAGATTAAATTAAATAGTGATGGGTATTAAATGTGTCGATGGTTCTATGGATGAGGATGAAATTGTGGCTAAAGTACTCATATCCTTGCCTCCCTCTTACAAAATGAAGGTTCATGCTATTGAAGAGTTCAGATCAGTAAACAAGATTACTAGAGACACATTGATTGGGAAGCTTGTTGCTTTTGAAATAAGTGAATTTGGTGAATCTACACTGAAGACTGAATCTGCATTCAAGGCTATTGTATCTAGAAGTAGCAAACAAAGATATAGTCTGGGAGAGAGTTCCAAAAAGATATCCAAGTATGATGAAGAACTGAAACAGCTTGAAGATAAAGAAAGAGAGGTAGAAGAATTGGAAGCACTGATTGCAAAGCAAGAAGGGAGAGGAAAAGGTAAGTGTGAAGATGTATTTCGTATTAAATGTTTTTCATACAGTAAAATAGGTCATTTTGCGTCAGGATGTCCTGAAAGAGTTCCTAGATGTATGCCTAAAAGGTCTAGATTCCAAAAAAGATGCTACTTTGTTGAAGAAGCAATGACTGATGATGAGTTTGATAAAGATAATGGAAAAGAAGATGAATGGGCTTTCATTGCTACCATTGAAGATAATCCTGTGGCTACTAAATCTACTAAAGATGAAAAATCTCTTGCAACTCAAGTTGAAGAAAAATATGAGTGGGTCATTGATAGCGGATTCTCACATCATATGACTAGTGATAAAAGCAAATTTGTGAGTCTAGAGAAGTATGACGATGGGGTTGTAAGATTTGGAGATAACAATGTTGGTACGATTCATGGCAGAGGATCTATTTGTATTGGTGGTAAGGACAACACTGATGATGTCCTCTATGATGTTGAAGGCTTGAAGCACAACTTGTTGAGTATTGGACAGATGGTTCATAGGGGATATGATCTTTAGTTCAAAGATGGAAGATGCAAGATATGTGGGAGTTCCGGGAATATGATTGCAATAGGAAAAACAAACAAAAGGTAACATTTTTCATTTGAATACTGCTAGTGGAAGTTGTTTAATTTCTCAATTAAATGAAAGCTGGTTGTGGCATAGGAGATTGTTTCATGTAAACTTTCATAAAATTATCAAGATAAGTTCTACTCAAGCAGTAAGAGATCTGCCTAGGTTAGTAAAGCTTGCTAATATAATTTGAAAGGAATGTCAGATGGGTAAAAAAAATAGAGTCTCTTTCCAGAGAAAACAGTTTCATTCAAATAATTTGTTGAGTTGCTACATACTGACCTTTGTGGTCCCTCCAGAGTCAGAAGTATTCATGGAGAAAGGTATTTCATTCTGGTTATTGATGACTACTCTAGAATGATTTGGGTTTCCTTTTTAAGAGAAAAGTTTGAAGCATTGGAGGAGTTCAAAAGTTTCAAGGCTATGGAAAAAAATGAGAAAGGTCTAAAAATTAAGTGCCTAAGATCTGACAGAGGTGGTGAGTTCATTTCCAAGGAATTCAACTCTTATTGTGAAGAGCATGGAATTGAAAGATAGTTATCTGCTCCTTGAACCCCTCAACAAAATGGAGTTGCAGAAAGAAAGAATAGAACAATTCTGGATGTTGCCAAAATGGTGATGGAAGGAAACGTATATCAGATGTACTAGAGTGAAGAGGTAAGCATTGTTGTGTATACCTTGAATAGGGTAAATGTTAATGGTAATTCTGGTAAGACTCCTTATGAGCTATGGTTTGGTCACAAACCTACTATTAAGTATTTTAAGATCTTTGGAAGCAAGTGTTATATCAGGAGAGATGATGATATAGAAAAATTTGATGCAAGAAGTGATGAAGGAATCTTCCTAGGTTACTCCACTAAAAGCAAGGGCTACCGGTGCTACAACAAAATACTTAGAAATATGGTTGAAAGTGCAAATGTCGGAGTTGATGGGGACTCTATTAAATCATCTAGACATTGTAGTTATGATTCAAATGAAGACATTACAAGCCAAGGGAAGAATGTTCAAACACAAAATCGACTTCAAATTGTGCCATATGTTCCAGTTGTTCCGATGAACCAACCTCAATTTTTTTCTGGTAAATCAAGTCATCCAAGAGGCTTAGATGAGTGCAAGTATAGAAGAAAGATCAGAGGAATCTAAAGCTCAAGAGTGTTCCAAAACTCCAAGGTATGTAAAACTGAATCATTCTGAAAATCAAATCATAGGAGATAAGAATAAAGGAGTGAAAACTAGAAGAAAATTTGCAAAAGAATATTGTTTGATCTCCAAGATTGAACCTAAAAATGTCTCTAAAGCCTGCAAAGGTGAACACTAGTTGAAAGCTATGAAGGAAGAACTGACACAGATTGAAAAGAATGACACATGGCTACTAGTTCCGAGACCTAAAGACAAAAATGTGATTGGTACAAAATGGGTATTTACAAACAAGCTAAATGAAGAAGGTGAAGTGGTCTGGAATAAAGCAATATTGGTATGTAAAGGGTATTCTCAAATGGAAGGTGTTGATTTTGAAGAAACCTTTGCCCCTGTTGCTAGGATTGAAGTTGTTAGACTATTTCTTGCTTATGCTGCACACAAGGACTATAAAGTCTATCAAATGGATGTAAAGTCTGCATTTCTAAATGGAGAACTAGAAGAAGTGTACATTGAACAACTAGATGGATTTTAGCTAATAGATAAGGGATATATGGTTTGTAGGTTGAAGAAAGATCTGTATGGACTTAGGCTAGCCCCCAGAGCCTGGTATGCTAGATTGGACAAATATCTGCTAAAACTTGGATTCACTAAAGGTAATGCTAATAGCAACTTATACTTCAAATTAGATAATGATAAAGAGTTAATTATAGAATTTTTTGTTGATGACATCATTTTTGGAGGAGATGATAGTCTATGTATGAATTTTGCTGATGAAATGAAGAGTGAATTTGAGATGAGTATGATTGGAGAAATGAAGTTCTTTCTGGGATTACAAGTTACACAGTTGGACAAAGCGATCTTATCTCAGTCCAAATATGTGAAAGAACTGTTGAAGAAATTTGGGATGGATGACTCCAAACTTGTTGGTACCCCCATGGTAATCGGATGAAAGTTGATAGAAAATGATGACTCTCGTAAGGTAAATCATACCAGATATAGGTCAATGATCAGTGGATTTCTCTACTTGAATCAAACTAGACAAGACATTATGAATGTTGTGTGTATGGTTGCAAGATTTCAAGCTGGTCCAAAAGAATCACATGTAGTTGTCAAGAGAATTTTCATATATCTGAAAGGAACATTTGACTTTGGACTATGGTATCTAAAGGATGATGATCTCACTTCATGTGCATATACTGATGCAGATTGAGCTAGTGATGTAGATGATAGGAAAAGTACTAGTGGTGGTGCTTTCTTCCTAGGGAAGAAGTTGGTATCCTGGTTAAGTAAAAATCAAAACTCAATTTCTCTATCTACTACTGAAGCAAAATACATTGTTGCTGCCAATAATTGTACTCAAGTGATGTGGATGAAATAGATGCTAAGAGATATCAAGGTGACATATGAAGAGCCTATTGCTACATACTATGACAACTCAAGTGCAATAAATATCTCAAGGAATCTAGTGCTACACTCTAAGACTAAACATATATCAATTAAGTTTCATTTCTTGAGGGAAAAAGTGAATGAGAAAGAAGTCAAACTAGAGTATGTGCCTACCAAAGAACATATTGCAGATATATTTACTAAGCCGTTACCGAAGGATACTTTTGAGTATCTCAGAAGTATGCTAGGGGTAATCACCCCTCCTGATAAAAACTAAAAGATGCATTTTCTTGCATCAATCCATGAACTTCATTGCTATATTCTGATCCAGATTGATGTTTTTGTGGCTGCTACTCAAGGGGAGTAGTTAGATGTGCAGATGTGTGGTTCAGAGCATGTATATGGAAAGGTCACTGTTACCTTTTTCCATTGATGTCAAAGGGGGAGAAGTGTAATGTGAAAATCCTTTCAAGAAGAGAAGTGCAATAGAAGTCAGTGTATTGGGTTGATGGTATCTTTCACAACATGTGTTTCCATCAATGCCAAAGGGGGAGATTGTTGGATGTTGTGTATGTGTTGTTGATATGTGGTTTTCATTGATGCCAACACTATTAGCATTTGGTGTATAAGAGGTTGTATATGTTGAGGATATTGAGAAAATTGTAAAATAAAGTTTTCTAGGTTCCTAGTGGAACTATGCAGATCATGAAGGTTTTTTGTTCTCTACATTGAAGATCAAATAGTGTGGATCAAAGGGCTTGTTGTTGAGTATATCTAGATCATCTATTGGAAGTTTCAGAGGTTCCCGTGAAGTTTTGAGTATGTTGTGGTCTGACAGTGTTTTTGTGGTCTTTGTTAGTGTTCTTGATCAAAGATTGTGTGATTCTATTGATTTCAATTGTTGTGGATGCTTCTCTGTTGTTTCTTGGTGTTCTTGGATGCTTCTAAATCATGCTCTATCTCTATGGTATGTCCACATTGACCAATGTACTAGTTGTCGAATATTTTTCTCTGTATGTTTGGTTTTTCATGTTCTTGGCCGAAATGATGGTGGTATAATGTTGTGGATATTTGAGGAGGAATTAATTGAAGTATTTTTGTGTTGGAGATATCAATTTGGGCCTCCACTACGTTGTGCCCAACCTTGATGGATATGCATTAAAAATTTAATTGAAAATTTAGGCCGACATTGCAAATATATTTTATTTTTCTTGGCCGACTAAGATGCGATGAAATCTCATGTAGCGTATATATAAGAGTGATTGTTTCATTGGTGTAGGGTAGAAGAGAAGGTGCTCCTGTGTGTATGTGTGAATATCTTTCGGTTGCAAAGCAGAGTGTGAAGGAAATTGTGCAAATTGTGAAGAAGTGTTGAGCTTAATTGGAACTATAATCAGGCTTGTGTAGAAGCTATTTTCTTAGTTCACACCCTTTGGATTTTTAATCCTATTATGTTGGGAAGTGAGCCCCTTTTGTATTTGATCAATGAGCTCTAGACAGTGTGCCTAAATGCATGTGCATTCCCCTTATTATTTTTCATTATACTTTTAGCAGAGTATAATCTTGTGGACTAACATCCACCGTGGTTTTTCCCCTAACAAGGTTTCCACATAAAAAAATCTTGGTGTTCTTTGTCTCTCTAATGTGTTAATTGCTTGTGGTTTATTGCTTATTCATCAGATCTGAGATTAAAGTTAAGATAAGTAAGAAAAGTTTTAATTTATGTGACAATTGATTCACCCCCCCCTCTCAGTTGTCTGTCCTTGTTTTGCCAACATATATATGGATTAAATTTTAATTGGTATAAGTGAGTTATATTATTTGATTATACTATTTATTGAGTTATAAATTTTCCATGGC
>VDFB02245418.1:0-16586 GCA_007258455.2 Sequoia sempervirens | reverse complement strand
ACTCGTATGTTCCCAAAACCAATATTCATAATATGATATTTCTTTCATTTTTCATTTTCTTTCTTTTCAGATATTTCTTTTTAGCAAATTTGTACCTTTTCTTTCATACTGATTTTCTGTCAATTCCACAATTGGCTGGCAAGCAACGAAGCCTCCAATGGGTTTTAGAATTGTAGCGGTGCTGAAGCAAGATGTAAAATTTTCACCACAAACCTTCCCAGAAACCAAAATGACTCCGGAGGGAGATAGGTGATTTTAAGGTCTTTAGACCTCGTAGGTGTTGAGATACAATAACGGGTTAACCTCCCGTGACGAGTTCAATCTCTAACGGGATGATAACAAGAGGAAAGCAATCTTAATTCTTTTCAAAAATTTATGCAAATTCCAGTGGAAAGAAACCATGTTATGAAAGTTGAAACATCATCACCCCATCGCAACGGGAAAACCCTAAATCCTTTCCCATTCCAAACCAAAACCACTTGAGCAGACAACTCAAGGACGAAAACGCTTCTAAACCAAACCTAAAGGGCAACAAACCAAAACCAAACGGAAGAAAACAGAAAGCCAACTTGAAGAAAACAAACGGAAAGTAAACTCCTAATCTTAACGATACAAAGCAGGCTCTCGGAGAGAACCTAGGACTGGAAATAATGCTTGAGGAATTGTCCGTTGACGGGCAACGGGACATCCTCCCCTGTCAATGTACGCAACCTGAATGCATTATCCCCAAGGATTTCAGAAATCTGATACGGGCCCAACCACAACTTATCAAACTTATCGTGATCACCTTTCTTCTCGTGGGCCTTGTCCCAATATAAAACCAAGTCAGAAATCCTGAACGACTTGATCTTTGCCTGTTTATCAAACCATCTCTTCACCACTGCCTGGTGCTTCGTTAGATTCTCAAGAGCCTCATCTCTTTTCTCTTCTAGATGCATCAACTGGGATAATCTTGTCTGAACCTGATCTTCTCCCTCGAGGTACTCTTGAATGAATTGGAGAGTTGGGATCCTTAACTGGACTGGAAACACTGGATCCTGTCCGTAAACCAGGTGGTATGGAGACGTTCCCAAGGAACTCTTTGTTCTTATCCTGTCTGCCCAGAGAGCAAACCTCAACTGTGTGTGCCAATCTTTCGGATTTTTATCCAGTAACTTCTTAATGGCATTCAACAAATTCTTGTTTGTGGACTCTGCTAGTCCGTTCCCTTGCGGATAGTAATTGGAGGAAAACCTCAATGTAATTCCGTACTCAAAAGCCCAGTTGGAAAACTTCAGCGATGAAAAAGCTGAACCGTTGTCGCTGACTAAGACATGGGGGCATCCGAATCTTGTCACTATATTTTCTTCAAGGAATCTGATGACTACATCTGAAGTGCACTGCTTCAAAGCCTGTGCTTCTGTCCATTTGGTGCAGTAGTCTGTTGCTGTCAAGATATATCTGTGCTGGCCTGATGACGGTGGATTGATCACACCAATAAAATCTAACCCCCACTTTGCGAATGGTCTCACTTCAATCACTGGTTGCAAAGGCATAGCGGGATGCCTTCCTCTATTAGCCGCTGTCTGGCATATGTGGCAAGCCTTCACATGCTCATATGTGTCTTTAAAAAGCGTGGGCCAATAATAACCAGCTCTCAGGATCTGATGAGCTGTGGCCAGACTTCCTCCGTGTCCTGTTCCAAATTTCTCATGGAAGTGTTCCATCAACTGTTTTGCTTCTTGTTTTCCTACACATCTCAAATAAATGCCTTCATAGTTCCTCCTGTAGAGGACTGATCCCTGAAGCATAAATCTCTGGCTCCTCATTCTCAGTGCCCTCCGCTGGACTGGATTCAAATGACGAGGGCATCTGTGATTCAGCAAGTAGTAGACTGTGTCATCGTACCATTCTCCGGGAGACACTTCCTCTAATACATAGGTCTGTTGAACTAGTTCTGGACCAACCAATGCAATAGTCTGAGCCAGAGCTTGTCCTCTGACTAACTTCATAGGCTGTATCTCTATATCATACTCTTGCAAAGTGGCGACCCACTTTCCTCTTCTTTCACCCAACTCATTCTGCATTAACAAAATCTTCACCGTGGCGTCTGGAACAATCGCGTGGATCTTGCTCCTCAAGATGTAATGTCTAAATTTCTTGACGGCCTTCACCAAAGCATACGCTTGCTTTTCAATGCTTGGATATCTTAATTCTGCTTCCTTCAAGGGTGAGCTCATAAAAGCAATTGGATGCTCATCCTTTTCTTCAGTTCTTTGAGTTAGTACTGCGGCGCATGTGTGCTCTGAGGCAAACGAATACAAATAAAAAGGCTTTGTGTAGTCTGGACTGACCAGCACTGGAGCGTCCACTATAGCTTGCTTGATCTCATCAAAAGCCTTTCTAGTCTGTGGAGTCCATTCAACCTTTGCATCTTTCTTCAACATTGCATTCAGTGGCCTCACTATCTCGGCAAATCCAGTTATAAACTTTCTGACAAAATTGATCTTTCCGAAGAATGACCTTAACTCTCTTTGAGTGCCCGGCAAACCAATCCTTGAGATGGCTCCAATACGTTCAGGGTCAATTGATATACCCTTCTCTGAAATAACGTGACCCAATAGTTTACCTTCGGTGACGCCAAATATACATTTCTTAGCATTGAGGGAAACACCAAATCTTCTGCATCTCTGAAATATCTTTCTTAAATCTTCAACGTGATCCCCTCTTTTCTTCGAGAACACCGTCAAGTCATCCATGTAAATTATTATGCACTTTCCGACAAGGTCTCGAAAAGCGATGTCCATTGCTCGTTGGAAAGTGGCCCCTGCATTGATTAAGCCGAAAGGCATTCTTCTATATGCAAAGGTTCCCCATTTCGTGGTGAACGCAGTCTTCAATCGGTCTTCATGTTCAACCATCACTTGATTGTAGCCCGAGTATCCGTCCAAAAAGGACATCATTTGTGAGCCATTCACTATTTGCAACACTTCATCTAATGAAGGCAAGGGATAGTTGTCTTTCTCAGAGGCCCTATTCAAATTGCGGAAATCTACGCATAATCTTATCTCTCCATTCTTCTTTCTGACAGGCACGAGGTTGGCGACCCACGTGGAGTGCCTCACTGGAAAAATAATTCTGGCTGAAAGGAGCTTCCTGACTTCCTGATAAATCAATGGTTCTAGCAATGGATTCACTGGCCTCTGCCTCTGCCTAAATGGCCTGCTGCCTGGCTTTAGTGGTATTGTATGTGTAATCAGCGATGTATCATATGTCTTTAAATCTTCATATCCCCAGGCTATCACCTCTGGAAACTCTTTCATGACTTTTAAGATGCCTTCCTTCTCTTCAGGTGTGCAAACCTTTCCAATAAAAACGTTCTTCACTTGTTCACTTGTTCCTAAATTGACAGGTTCACAATCATTGCCTTGCGTGCTTTGATTTCTGCTTAATCTGTCAGTATCAAATAGCCTTTCTAACTCGACCATCCCTTTTGGGATTACATTAGTCTTCAAATTCAATATCCCTTCTGTATCATATTCAGCCTCTTCAGTATCTTCCTCATCTATGATTTGTGCTTCAAACACTCCTGAGTTTGTGAGAAAATCCAGAATCTGCTTGTCGTCTTCGAACACTTGAAAATTCTTTATGTTATCAGGGATTGCCGGGGTTGAAACCAACTCTACTGTGAACTTCTTTAATCCCTCCATTGCCAGTGGTTCCAAAGAACTGGCAGCTTGTGCCAAAGAGTTTGCAACGGTATTTTTAGATCTGTATACTTGCCTTATGTTGAATGCATCAAAACTTTCTATTAGGTCCCAAACTCTGTTCCGATAACGGCTCAATCTCTTGTCATGGCAGGCGAACTGCTTCCTTACTTGTCGGACCACAATGTCAGAATCTCCAATGGCGTATACAATCTTAGCTCCTTTCTGAATTGCAAGGAGTAATCCGTGGATCAAGGACTCATATTCAGCAACGTTGTTGGTGCATGAAAACTGGAGCCTATAAGAACCCAAATAAGCTTCTCCTGTTGGGCTAACCAATTCAAATCCTGCTCCATTTCCTTTCTTAGACTTTGACCCATCGAACCTTAAAGTCCATATTTGATTCTTTGTAGGGGTATTGGGAGACTGAACACGTGTCTCTTCTTGATTGCAAACCTCTGGAGTCTTTTCTTTATCTTTTGACTGAGTCGTATCATCTTTTACAATTTCTTCTATCACAACACCATTCTCTTCATTCATCTTTTGATGTTCTATTAAAATCTCCTTTTCTTCATTCGTCTCTTGAGGTTCTTCTTGTAATGGAGTACGGGGAACAAGCCTTGCAACTTGTTCTAGTGCCACCTTGCACAGGGCACAAGTGATTTCTGAATGAAATGCTTCGTGTATTCGGCACCAGTTGGGGAGCAGCAAATTTTTAATTGAAGCATCTTTCCCTAACTCTGTTTCTTGCTTCACGCTGTTCAGGACAAAGTCCCTGAAATTCTCAAAGGTTCCTCCACCTTCACTATCACTCGAGTCACTTTCAATCAACACTTCGGTGGAGCTCGTGGTTTCTTCCAAACATCTTCCCTCACTTGAACTTTGTAGCATTAATACTTCTTGCTTAACAGGCCTATATGTGCCTAAATCAGTTTGTACGAACATGATCTCATTATCTTCTCCATATTCCGTGATCATCAGCTTCAATCTCGGTGTACTATCAACCTTGATTTGATTTGGGACTCCCTTCCATGGAAGCCACATGTGGGAGAAGTCTGTTGCAATGTATCCATTCAATTTTCTTGCCCAGTCCCGGCTCAGTAACATGCCGTACCCATCCGGTATGTCAACCACTGATATGTCTATACAGCTCTGGATTCGGGGATCAGCTGACAACTGCATATGAATATTATTTAACTCCCCAACCACTGGTACTTCAGTTTTGTCAAGCTGGGTCACCTTCTTTGTGGTATGCAACGGGACTATACCCAACCTTTGACACACCTTCAATGGCATGCCGTTGCTAGAAGCACCGGAATCAATCAGACAATTGTGTAATAACTTCCCAAAGATTCTAACTGATACCAAGAACGGGGCTGGCTCATCTTTCCCTTGGTAGAACACAACTGGTTTCTTCTTTTCCTCGGATACAACGCTCTTTCTTTCATTCTTTTCATCCCATGGTGAAACTTGATTATCACGGGTGACCTTCTGTGTCTGCTCTTGCCTTTGTTCCGCGGGCAAACTGAATTTAACTCTCTTTTTATCTTCAGCCTTTGGCTTCTCAGGTTCACTTGAAGATCCTTGCACTACGCCCACAAAACCTTGCGACTGCTGTGGAGCCTCCCAAGCGTTGAACGGCGCGTAAGGCACTTCCTCCACCATGTTTGCATTCTGCACAGGACGGGCTTGTATATTTACTGGAGGATTCCTTGATGAACTGGGTGCTTCTTGAGGTGTACTCTTTGCAACTGGTGTCTCATATAGACTTCCCAAAATTGTATCTCTAACCTCGGAGATTTTCATCAACTCATACAAGGGGAGACTAACTTTTATCTTCTTCACTTCTTCTAGCACATAAGAACTTAATCTTTTCATATCATCCCTTGGAAGATTGTCCTTTTGAGGACGTTGCATCACGTGGATTGGCTGTTGCTGGGCAGTTTGTTGTCCATTTCTATTCATCACATTCTGCTGTCTATACTCCGGAGAATCCTGAGGCAAATTCGGATTGTTGCTCGCATTTGGATTTGGCGGGGTTGCGAAATTATTCGGGGGAATAGAGGACGTCAAAGGCTCTTTCTGGTGATAAGTCCTCTGGTACACCTTGGGTGCTGCTCCTCCGGAAGTCTGGAATGCTTGCACCTCTCTACTTCCTTCTACCAAACCACTGTTATTGAGAGGTGGGAAAATGTAGTTACCCTGGTCATATGGCTCTTCTGAATAAGTACCTTGAACTTCTGAATACGTTTGAGCCTCTGAATAAACTTGAGCTTCCTCATAAACTTGAGTATCTGGCGCCTCCACGGGACCGTTAGCCGAAGCTGGTGGAAATCTATAATTAACCTCTGGTGGGGCGTAGTTCTGGTATTCGGACACAAGATTGACACTTTCTATGATTAGTGCCTGGTCATATCTTTGCACTGGTACAATCTCATATCCAGTGGTCGGAGGATTTTCAGTACCTTCCGTGCTTTTCACTTCTCCTTTAAAGATATCGGCCGCTACTTGAAACTCATGGCATTGTAATTCTGAGTGTTGACTTGTGTTATGAAGCCGACACCATCCTGACATAGCAGCTTCTGCCAGAAATACTCTGTCAGTGGGACGATTTTCTGGAGGTGGCGGGTTATCCAGCGGTGATGGAACTCCTCCATTGTTAGGTCCAGTATTCCAGGACCTCTTCTGATATCCTTGATTATTGTTTCGATACCCATGGCTGTTGTCGTGTCCATGTCCTTGATGGGCATCCTGATGGTGTTGAGGATTATTGTGATATCCTCGATTGGCACCTGGATGTGCCTGATAATTCTTTATCATTGATTGCATTTGGTTATTTTGGTTTCTGAGGTGAGTTACCTCAGATGACAGCCTTTTCATTTGTTCTACTAATTCTTTCATTTCGTCTTTCTCCTCCTGTGTCCTTGTTGCAGGTACCGTGTTCTGGAGATAGACAGGCTGTGTAGCTGGAGTCTGGGATAAAGGTATCCCAGGATGGAGAACTAACTGGTCTGATGGTGGCGTCACATGATATGCAGGTTGCGGAACTGGATTCAATGCTGGAATTTGCTGATTCCATGCTGGAGTAAGAGTCTGCATTTGATTATTCGTGGTGACCAAGCCAGTGTACAAAGAAGGTCCAGTTATGTTTTGACCCATATTCTGACTTACTTCAACCGCCTTAGCATATGCTTGGTTCATGTCTGCTGGAATGGGATGAGCTTGCCTCACGAACATAGCAGTCAACGGGTCTAAGGCTGCATAGTAATTTTCCCTTGCATCGGGAACCATATACGGAGTACGCAACCTTGTAAGAGCCTTTTGGAATCTGTTATTGAAGGCATGAATAGGTTCTTTGTCTTGTCTTCTCACCTCCGTGAACTGACGGAAAAGCTCCACTGGGGTGATAGGAATACCAAACTTCCCAATGAAAGCCTCCTTCATCTGCTCCCATGTTCTGATGGACCCAACTGGCAAATGTATAAACCAAAAGTGTGCTTCTTCTCCCAAGGAATACGGGAACAGTCTGCAAGCCACATCTGCGTAGGCAATTTGTCGGTTTCGCAAATGATCTTCAAACATCTTAATGTGATCCTCTGCAGAACGATTCGGATCATGGACTTGGTACTTGGTGCAGAAATGCTCCGGATTCTTTGGCATGTCATGATAATCGGCAAACTCAAGAGGAGATGGATTGGTGACTAGCCAAGTAGCACCGTTAGGAGCAGGTTGGACTCCTGGTTGAGCCATTGCTTGATTTGGATACCTCCTCTGATATACGATAACTGGGGTTGCGGTAACTTGAACTGGTGGTTGAACAAACACTGGTGTAGTAACTTGAACGGCTTTGGATTGAGCAAACCTTGAAACACTTGGTGGAGTTCGAAATAAACTTGTAATCTCTTCCCCGCTTTCTTCACTAGACTGAGCTTCTTCGTTTGACAACACTTCTTTGCTTGGACGGCTCTCTTTCTTCTTCCTTGTTCTAGTAGGCAATTCTAACTCCACGAAGTCTTTGGATGAGCTTGGCGTGGACCTCAGAATTCTTTTCAACTTATCAGGTGAGAATGAGCTAATGCGATCCAGGATGTAGTTGATCACTGTCGGCGAGGAAGAGGAGCGAGTGGTAGTCTCTGATCGAGTAAATTCCTCTCAATTGCAACTTGGATTTCAATGGCTTTTTCTTCTTCTTCCTCCAACACGAAGCAGGTTCTCATGTACTGGGCGTAGCTCTCCTTTGTTTTCCAAGCAAGATTGTTCAACCCTGAAAGAATGTCCTCCTGGTCGTCGTTGAATCCCAAGTTAGGCTGCAACACTGGGAATATTTCTCTATGCGGTAGCACCATCTTTACTCATGATAATTTATTTCTCCAATGAAGTTCTTTTCAATGAAATCCCCTCTTATTGAAAATGACTGCTTCACTACGAAGAATCCTTGAGGGGCCCTCCTTCTAGCGCCAGTTCTGTTGATGTGTTTTTCGTGACCGCACCAACGCAGAATAAAGTTGCCAACGGCTTCCCTATTCTCTCTTGATCAAAGTATTCCGCACGCTAAGATTGCAAGAAAGTTCGTGCGTTCAACTCCAAGGTTCTTTCAGTGCGAATAGGCTCAGTTGGCTCGATGTGATTTGCTGGTATTTCAAAGGGACTTACGGAATTGTTCGGCAGCGGAGAAAGGAATTCAAATACTCGAAAGATTTGTCTATGAAACCTGGGTTTCTATTCTTGATCTTGAATTTAAGGTGACAGACCTAAAAATTTATGTTCTATTTCTAAATCACGGGGATATGTGGAGCTTGGTTTCAATAGACTTCAACCAATTCCCCCAGCCTCCGTCCAGACTGACCTAAACAAAATCGATTTGCAATCTTCAAGGGAAATAGCAAAAGATGTTCAAATTATGACTTAACATGCATACCATCCTAGCAGCATATAAGCATATAAATCACAACCGAAGTTAAACTCAATGTAATGTCCAGTTGACCACACAAGGCGAACTTATCATCAACAAGTCGCTAGTGGTATGGAATAAAGCGAAGCTATCTCAATAAACACCACACACCAAAGTAAGCTACTTGCATGAATTTAATCTACTTGGATACAAAAGGAAGAAGAAACCTTGCTAGCATTTCATGACAAGACGAATTCCATCATCAATGAAAAGATCTATTATCATAAAATGTGTTACACAACAATTTCCTCAAAAGTTTTCAAAGGGAAAACTTTCTTTCTTCTCCAAACTACACTATCAATCTACTCCTAAGCTACTCTAAGCTGTCCCTCTACTCTAATTCTACCCTGATCCTCTCTACTGTCTACTATCTAATGAATTACAAATGAGGGGGACTCCCCCTTTATATAGCTAGCCAAGTCCCAAAAGACGGCTAGGGTTACAATCAATAGAGTGGCCAGAATCGTGCCACCTCAGCCCTAAATAATATTGCCCTAAAAACCGCCACAGAGGAGAGTGGGGTAATAAATGCGCCATAATGTCCACCATCATCCTTCTAGAAGATTCCGTTTGCAGATGCGTTCACACTGTTCTCGATCTTCTTTTTTGGCGTTGTTCTTTGGTTTCTTCCACTTGAGGGTTTTCATCTTCGTCACTTCGAGTTATACTAAGTCTTAACACTTAGCCATTTTCTTGCAAATTTTCCTCCTTCGAGATTGAAACTCATCTTCATCGTGCTTCCACTTCAAGACATCGTGCTCAGGCTTCAACGTTCCTCCTGCAAAACAAGCAAGGAGAGAAGCATTAGAATACTTCGTGATATAAACTTAACTCACTCACCTGATTTTCACGTTCATCGCCTCCAGCAGCCAACTTCGCGTTCAAATTCTTCATGCCTTAGCCAAATTTTCAATCCACCCTCTTCAAGGGCGTACCATCTTTGAGAAATTCATTCACCTGCTGGAACTCTAACAACCTTGATTTTATTCATTTCTGGCTCAAGAAAACTATCTTCACGAAGGATTGAAGCAAATTCACCTAGGCAGTTTCTTTCAAATTCATCGTCTGGAGGATCTTACCTTGAAAACACATTTTCTTCATTTTTGCCTTAGAAAATTTTCAAGTTTTCCCTTAGGAAAACTTATCAATCCAGTGCCCATCAAAATCTTCATCCCAAAATTCTCGACAAGCTGTGGAAGACCTTGAAATCAACTCCTCATCGATAATCTTCGATACCCAGAAGAAAATTTTCTCCAGAACGCATCGAACCCATGGGTGCACAACGAACGGGTTCATTTTATTTCTCTTGAATTTTGAACCTTAGAAAATATTCTTCATCAAATTTATTCTCGTTCTTTGATCCCCTCTGAGAATTTTGCTCTGACTTGGAAAATTTTTACCAATCCTGTGCAGCTGGCATCATCTGACTTCACCTCTGGCAACTCTGCTGTGTTTCAAGGAAAATTCCATCACCTCTCCAGACTTGGGCATTTTTCTAAGGGAGAATATTTTGTGCCTTAGAAAATTTTATATCCAACTTGATCAACTTTTCCTGTGAAAATATCAACCTCACTTAGAAATTTTTTTATCCACAGAGGTGCCTGGCACATTTTATTTTTCTAACCACCACTTCGCATTTTACTTCACACTTGAAAAAAATATTTTTGAAGCTCCAATGCCTTAGAGGAAATTTTATCACTCATCTCATATTTGAGGAAAATCACGCCTTGTATTTTGCTTCACCACCTTCAAGGTTTACCTAGGCGCATAGCATACTTCATGGAGAACATATCAAATTTCAACGCCTAGGGAATATTTTCTCAACCCCTGGCATTTTCAACTCCTAATACACTTTATATTCATCCACTTCCTACACTTTACCTTAGGCGCACATCTCACTTCAAGGGGAATATGTTTTTTTTTTTTGTCTATCATTTCACCCTCAACACTTTTATCTTATTTGCCACACCTCACCTCATATTCATTTAACATGGCGCATATTGCATGTCAAGAGGGATATACTTCAAGCGCCACCTCTTGTCTTCACTTGGGCGCATTTGGCATGGTGTGAAGGAATCTTTTTCAACGCCTAATACACTTTGTCCTCATATGCCTCAATTAGGCGCATTCAAAGGAGAGAGGAGAAAGTCAACCTTCCTAGCATTTTTGGGCGCATTTGGCCATGTGTGGAGGATAAAGTTTGAAACATGGGCGCATTTCTTATGCATGTAAGATGAAACTTGTAACGCCACCTTGTGACCTTTGAGCTCCCCTATTTTTGTCTCCATATGGCATGTTTTGGGCGCATTTTGCACCTCATGAAGGATGAAAATCCCTTGACTTCTTTGACTATTTTGCCTTTTGGGCGCATTTTAGCCTAGCTGCAGGATAAACTTTGTTGACCTGTTGACTTTCATTCATCCTTGGCGCATTTCCATGTAGCTGGTGGATGAAACTTATACTTAGAAATTTTTTAGCAACTTGCCTTCAAGGTGGGCGCATTTTGGCATAGGAGGTGGACAAACACTTAGAATATTTTGAACATGCTACTTCCTTGAGCTGGGCGCATTTCAGCTAGGCAGGAGGATGAAAAACCTTGACCTCTTTGACTTTTTCAAGCTTCTACTTGCATGGGCGCATTTTAGCCAGGCAGGAGGATTTTTTTATGCCTTAGAAACTTTTTCAAACACCTGAAGGCAAGCTGGGCGCATTTCCCTATGCCTGCTGGACGAGACTCCAGACTTAGACAAAATTTTATCATCCTCGCCAGCTTACGTGCCCTGCTATTTATAGTAAGCCTCTTGATTTTCATACTTCGGAAGCTCAGAATGGCCCAAAATTTTAAACATAGCATCCTCATAACTTTATCAACTTGTCGACACTGCCACTTTTAGTCACCCTGCTATTTATAGCCTGTTTCTGAAGGTGGCTTACTAAAAATAGTAAGCTCTTGATTCTGATAGCTCCCAAGCTCCGATCGACGTGAAATTTTGATGAGGCGCTCCTCACCACGTGACCTTGCTGCCGACACTGATGCATGCAACTGATTTACTATTTTTAGCACGTTTCCAATTCGACTTACTATAAATAGTAAGTGTTCCGTTTGACTTGAAATTTCACCAGCAGATAGCTTGAAGAACGCTGATCGCAGTGGTTTACATCGGTTTTCGAAGATTTTGACTTTTGATGCCTATTTTTAGGCTCCGAAGCTGGAAACCCTAATTCGCACTGCACGCGTATCAAAAGATCTCCGTTTGCTCTCGTTTTTGCGACTTTGTGATCATTTCGTGAATCACAGACTCTTTGGTGGTAATTGTAGGAGACACACCTTTAAAATAGCAAGTTCCTTCTTGGTGAAATCCTTGTTTGCATGTCACACCCTTCCTTGGCTCTCGAAAACCATCGAGGAATCACACGACATGCAAGAAAAGCTCGACATACAAACCCTAAAAATAGCCTGGGTGAATCACGAAAGTGGTCATCTCGACACATATTGCCTCTGGTGCGAAGGTCTTGAAAAACCAGGAAGGAATATCACGAGACATGCAAGAAAATCTCTGTCTGCCTGAAATTAGTCTGGGCCAGGATAGCTAAAAATAGTAAGTTGTCCAATTTTGCTCAAATTTGGCATGCAAGCAGTCTGATGTACTCTGAATGCTGTGTGATGATCGGAAACTCGAAAATACTGATAGATTGCCCAGGATTTCACTTACTAAAAATAGTAAGTACCTCAGATTCTGATGAAACTTGGCGGGAAACCTGCTGGATGTCTGCTGACAATAACGTTAAATTCAATTTTCAATTTACTGGCCCTACTTGACCTTGACTTGACCCAAAAATGATGAAACCCTAATTTTAGAATTGGCCAATATCTTCACGTTTAAGCTCAATGACGACACAACCCCCCCCCGGAAAGACAGACACCAGAAAAGAGACAGAGCGAGAGAGCGAGGAAAAACCCAAGCCAAAAGACCGGAACGGAGCAAAAATAAGGGGGTCCCCATCTGAATGGGGCGATGTGTGAAAAGGTCACAACATCTGGCGACTCCACGGGAAAGTGTTGAAAAACACTTTAAGAATTGAACTCAGATTAGTCTTCCTCATACCATCATACGGAAAAGGACACTTACTCAAAAGGGGAGAAGAATCCGATATTGGATCAAAACACTTTCATCTAAAACCTTGTGAGTGTGTGCATGCATTCCATCTCTGAACCATGTCGGCTTCCGAAATCGGCCGTAGTAGGTTATATAAATATCTTAACTTCAAAAGCATCCTGGACATTGCCTCGCTGCCAGTCAGGCGTCCATAGCCCCGACGAGGTTATCGCTACAATTCTCACGAATATTGCTCCACTGCCGGCCGGGCGTCCATAGCCCCGGTGGAGTTACTCGTATGTTCCCAAAACCAACATTTTATGATATTTCTTTCATTTTCATTTTTCTCATTTTTTGGTTTTTTTTTTTTTATAATTCTTTTGAGCACATTTTCTTTTCTTCGCTTGATTTCTCCGTCAATTCCTCAATTGGCTGGCAGGCAATGAAGCCTCCAATGGGTTTGAGAATTGCAGTGGCGCTGAAGCAAGATGTAAGATTTTCACCTACCAAAACCTTTCCCAAGAAACCAAAATGACTTAGAGTGGAGATAGGTAAGATCTTTAAGGTCTTTAGACTCGCGTGTTGAGACACAATAACGGATTAACCTCCCGAGACGAGTTCGATCACTAACTGGATGATAATAAGAGGAAAATAACCTTAATTCTTTTCAAAAATTTATGCAAATTCCAGTGGAAAGAAACCATGTTATGAAAGTTGAAACATCATCACCCCATCGCAACGGGAAAACCCTAAATCCTTGCCCATTCCAAACCAAAACCACCTGAGCGGACAACTCAAGGGACGGAAACGCCAAACCAAAAACCCAAAGGGCAACAAACCAAAACCAAAACGGAAGAAAAACAGAAAAGCGAACGGAAAGCAACGAACGGGAAAACAAACCCTAATCTAACTATTTTACAAAGCAGGCTCTCGGAGAGAACCTAAGACTGGAAATAATGCTTGAGGAACTGTCCGTTGACGGGCAACGGGACATCCTCCCCTGTCAATGTACGCAATCTAAATGCATTATCCCCAAGGATTTCAGAAATCTGATACGGGCCCAACCACAACTTGTCAAACTTGTCGTGATCACCCTTTTTCTCGTGGGCCTTGTCCCAATATAAAACCAAGTCAGAAATCCTGAACGACTTGATCTTAGCCTGTTTATCAAACCATCTCTTCACCACTGCCTGGTGCTTCGTTAGATTCTCAAGAGCTTCATCTCTTTTCTCTTCTAGATGCATTAGCTGGGACAATCTTGTCTGAACTTGATCCTCTCCCTCGAGGTACTCTTGAATGAATTGGAGAGTTGGGATCCTTAACTGCACCGGAAACACTGGATCCTGTCCGTAAACTAGGTGATATGGAGATTTTCCCAAGGAACTCTTTGTTCTTATCCTGTCTGCCCAAAGCGCAAACCTCAACTGTGTGTGCCAATCTTTCGGATTTTTATCCAGTAACTTCTTAATGGCATTCAATAAATTCTTGTTTGTGGACTCTGCTAGTCCATTCCCTTGCGGATAGTAATTGGAGGAAAACTTCAAGGTAATTCCGTACTCAAAAGCCCAGTTTGAAAACTTCAGCGATGAGAAGGCTGAACCATTGTCACTGACCAAAACGTGGGGGCATCCAAATCTTGTCACAATATTTTCTTCAAGGAATCTGATAACCACCTCTGACGTGCATTGCTTCAAGGCCTGTGCTTCTGTCCATTTGGTGCAGTAGTCTGTTGCTGTCAAGATATATCTGTGCTGGCCTGATGACGGTGGATTGATCACACCAATAAAATCTAATCCCCACTTTGCGAATGGTCTCACTTCAATCACTGGTTGCAAAGGCATAGCGGGATGCCTTCCTCTATTAGCCGCTGTCTGGCATATGTGGCAAGCCTTCACATGCTCATATGTGTCTTTAAAAAGCGTGGGCCAATAATAACCAGCTCTCAGGATCTGATGAGCTGTGGCCAGACTTCCTCCGTGTCCGGTTCCAAATTTCTCATGGAAGTGTTCCATCAACTGTTTTGCTTCTTGTTTTCCTACGCATCTCAAATAAATGCCTTCATAGTTCCTCCTGTAGAGGACTGATCCCTGAAGCATAAATCTCTGGCTCCTCATTCTCAGTGCTCTTCGCTGGACTGGATTCAAATGGCGGGGGCATCTGTGATTCAGCAAGTAGTAGACTGTGTCATCGTACCATTCCCCAGGAGACACCTCCTCTAATACATAGGTCTGTTGAACTAGTTCTGGACCAACCAATGCAATAGTCTGAGCCAGAGCTTGTCCTCTGACTAACTTCATAGGCTGTATCTCTATATCATACTCTTGCAAAGTGGCGACCCACTTTCCTCTTCTTTCACCCAACTCATTCTGCATTAACAAAATCTTCACCGTGGCGTCTGGAACAATCGCGTGGATCTTGCTCCTCAAGATGTAATGTCTAAATTTCTTGACGGCCTTCACCAAAGCATATGCTTGCTTTTCAATGCTTGGATATCTTAATTCTGCTTCCTTCAAGGGTGAGCTCATAAAAGCAATTGGATGCTCATCCTTTTCTTCAGTTCTTTGAGTTAGTACTGCGGCGCATGTGTGCTCTGAGGCAAATGAATACAAATAAAAAGGCTTTGTGTAGTCTGGACTGACCAGCACTGGAGCGTCCACTATAGCTTGCTTGATCTCATCAAAAGCCTTTCTAGTCTGTGGAGTCCACTCAACCTTTGCATCTTTCTTCAACATTGCATTCAGTGGCCTTACTATCTCGGCAAACCCGGTTATAAACTTTCTGACAAAATTGATCTTGCCGAAGAATGATCTTAACTCTCTCTGAGTGCCTGGCAAACCAATCCTTGAGATGGCTCCAATACGTTCAGGGTCAATTGATATACCCTTCTCTGAAATAACGTGACCCAGCAGTTTACCTTCGGTGACGCCAAAGATACATTTCTTAGCATTCAGAGAGACACCGAATCTTCTACATCTCTGAAATATTTTCCTCAAATCCTCAACGTGATCTCCTCTTTTCTTCGAGAACACCGTCAAGTCATCCATGTAAATAATTATGCACTTTCCGACAAGGTCTCGAAAAGCGATGTCCATTGCTCGTTGGAAAGTGGCCCCTGCATTGATTAAGCCGAAAGGCATTCTTCTGTAGGCAAACGTTCCCCATTTCGTGGTGAACGCAGTCTTCAATCTGTCTTCATGTTCAACCATCACTTGATTGTAGCCCGAGTATCCGTCCAAAAAGGACATCATTTGTGAACCATTCACTATTTGCAACACTTCATCTAATGAAGGCAAGGGATAGTTGTCTTTCTCAGAGGCCCTATTCAAATTGCGGAAATCTATGCATAATCTTATCTCTCCATTCTTCTTTCTTACTGGAACTAGATTGGCGACCCACGTGGAGTGCCTCACTGGAAAAATAATTCTGGCTGAAAGGAGCTTCTTGACTTCCTGATAAATCAATGGTTCTAGCAATGGATTCACTGGCCTCTGCCTCTGCCTAAATGGCCTGCTGCCTGGCTTTAGTGGTATTGCATGTGTAATCAGTGATGTATCATATGTCTTTAAATCTTCATATCCCCAGGCTATCACCTCTGGAAACTCTTTCATGACTTTTAAGATGCCTTCCTTTTCTTCGGGTGTGCAAACCTTTCCAATGAAAACGTTTTTCACTTGTTCACTTGTTCCTAGATTGACAGGTTCACAATCATTGCCTTGCGTGCTTTGATTTCTGCTTAATCTGTCAGCATCAAATAGCCTTTCTAACTCGACCATCCCTTTTGGGATTACATTAGTCTTCAAATTCAATATCCCTTCTGTATCATATTCAGCCTCTTCAGTATCTTCCTCATCT
>VDFB02245415.1:0-13723 GCA_007258455.2 Sequoia sempervirens | reverse complement strand
CTCTTGTTGTTTTGGCCCTTTGATTTTGGGGATTTGCATTGCCTTGGCATGAGCTTAATATGTTTATCTTGCTTTCCCAAGTGTTTTTCCCAAGTTACACATTGAAAATCTCAAGTTTTGGGCCAAATCCGAGTTTTTACCCCATTTCAAGATTTTTCGGTCCATCCGGATTTTCCTGGATTTCATCCAAACTCGAGAATACTTATCTTCACCAAAATCTCGCCTCCTTTGTCAATCTCAGATTTTTCTTGGTCTATCATTTTTATGGATGTTCATGGTCGAGTCCTTGTTTTCTCCTTTTGATCGATGAGTCTTATGGTGCCTTGCATTCTTATTATTGCATTTTCAAGCTCGACCTCATGGGTATGATTATTTTCATTTTGGTTGATTTTAGGGTTTCAACTTTTGAACCATCACCATTACCGATCAAATTTCCCTTGAGTGAATTCTGAGTTTGGATCCATCAATGAATAATTTAGTGTTTGAACCTAGGTCCTCAAATTTGTGATCTTCGATCAATTTCAGTGAGATCATTGGAGAACGTCAAAATTCGAGTTTTTTTTAGTTTTAGGATTTTCCTGTGCTAGCGGATTTCCCCAATTTTCCTTGTCCTCTGTGTTTTCCAAAATCTAGAGTTTTACCCGCTTCACAGAATTTTTGCAACCCCGTATTTTCCTGGATTCTGCCCAACCTACTGTGTTTCGGGTGTGCAATGGAATTTAGAGTTTCGACGACCTCGTGGAATTCTAGTCTGGCCAGTTTTTTCTAGATTTCCTAGGAAGCTTTGTGAAACGTAGAAATTGGGTGAATTGGAGGAGTTTAATGATAAATGTTTAACATTCCATTCTTTAACTGACAAATTACACAATGATTCATGCATACTTCCTTCATTTTGATAATCTATTATTGATTTCATCTTTTTTCGCTAGAATCCACCTGGGCCGGATTTTCCCAAAATTCCTCTCTAGCTTGGATTTTGCGGAAGGCTTGAAATCCTGAATTGTGTAGAATGCGATTTAATGAGGTTTCTAGGTTGATTTCATCCCACTGGATTTGTTTCTAATGATAAATATTTTATTTGTAATGGACTAATCTTTGATCTTCATGTTATGAATGGATATTGATGGGTTTTAAGGAGTGTAGGCTGAATCCTGCCATGGCAAGAAGGGGAATGGATGGAAAATGTATGTTTCAAATGACAAAGACCTAGTTGCCGAGCACCACCTGATGATCCAGCCTGTTTATGTTGTTGCTGTGAATTAGTATCGTGCCATTAAGATTGATTGGGAAGAGGTTTGCTATACTGTGGGATGAAGAAGTTTGAATTCATGAAAGAAATCCAAGCATTGGTTACTCTCAGTCAATTTGAGAGTAAAGGCTTTTAGATAGGGGGAAGGGGAGGTGGAAGCTAATGGCATACATTGAATTTTGTGCCTCTCCCTTTATTATTTCTTTCTTCTAAGCAAGCCTTGTCCTAACTATACATTAGAGATCCTGTGCCGACTGATTGAGTTCAAGCATTTAATGCTAATTTGTTTTATTTTGAATTTTCCTTGGGTTGACCTATTTTATGGCCATTTATTATTGTAAACACTAGTTGGGCCGACTTTTGTGTGGCTATTTTATGATTGTAAATCCCATCTTGGTGGAAATGCTTTGGGGGTTCCTATAAATTTGGCATTCTGCCTCATTTGTAACATATAGAATAGATAGAAAACGCAGATAGAAAGATAGATAGCTCTGATAGCTAAGAGAAAACAGGGTTAGAAGTTAGTTAATTCCCATGCTGTAACGTAACACTGGAACTGTTGCTGAAATTTGCGATCCAACACAACCTACACATTGTGATCAGTGATCTCTTTGTGTTGACTCTATCTCTTTGCATGGTTCTAAAGTGATTCTATCTTTAAAATTGCTCAAGGTTATTAGATGTAAGTTAGATCTGATTTGATGGTGTTTATGGTTGATGCTTGAAGTGTTGCAACAATCCCTGGTCCATACTTTTCACAACTAGTTGATTGTTAGTTGCTCTGTAAAGTTAGCCTAGACCTTTATATTCATTGTGCTTAGTTCAATTGTAGAGATTTATTCATTTCAATTGCAATTAGTTTTGTCTTGGATGAATAGTTCATAACTGTTAAAAAATCTCTTTAATACTTTAGGAAGATTGTACTATTTCTTTTGTAAGAGATTGCGTGATTTATCTCTAATGCTGTGAATTCACTATGAGGTATTGGTCCATTCTCGGTGCATTTTATCATTTGCATTGTTAATCTTAAGAGTAGTTAAATCTAGGAATCTCTCCTCAAACCCCACCTTTTGCTATTTCTTTATCATTCTGAAGTTAGATTTAGATTTGAAGTAATATCATATTTCCAAATATGATAAAATTAGAGATTCAGTATTTGCTTGTAGTAAGGTCCCCTTGTGATTACCAGCATTTTCACATATTATCTAAGTTGTTTATGCATTGTCAAGACCTGACATTAGAGACCTTAGGGTTATCCCTTGAGGCTTGTTGATAGAGATTTACCTTTCAAGAGAGATAGGATTTCATATTTGTCTCCGAAGTTGATGTGAAAAAACATCATCAACAGACAGCTAGAAGGAGGGCCTCCCAAAGCTTGATTTATTTATGCTCCTTCATTTCTCCGAAGATTCATAAGAAGAACCAGATCTACTCCAAGAGAAGAGGAATTTCAAGAGTTACAAGCTCCTACCAAGTCAAGAAGGACCAAAAGAGGAGAAGAATCATCATCCACCCAACCACTTCCATCATCCCCATCATCCCCATTTTCATTTGAGTCTGAGTCTGAGGACATTCCCATTCAACAACTTTAGCCAGTCATAAATCAGCCATTACCACCTCCACCTTCACCAATGGCATTCTTGGCGAGAAACCCATCTCCCTTATCTTTCAACCATTACAATCCTATGCCTAAAAATCCTGAGCTTTTCTACTCTAAGTTTCACATTAATGATCCCAAAAGGGTTGCAGAGGAGCATATTAGGATTTTTAAGACTACCCTTAAGGATAGGGGAATTAATCATGAGGATGTTGCATGCTGACTTTTCCCATATTCCCTTGGGGATGAGGCATTTTGTTGGTATAACCATCTTCCTATTGGGTCTATCACTACTTGGCTATAGCTGGAGACTACGTTTTTGCAGAAATTTAAGGTCCCAATTAGTGCTAAGGAGTTACTTCTGCAGTTTATTGGAGTCAAGAGGGAGGCAAATGAACCAATAGTGGCTTTCAATAATAGATTTCATAGGGCCTATCCTAGGCTGCAGCCCCCTTATGTTGTAGATGATGCCTCTACTAGGGAGGTTTATTATGAGGCTTTGGATAGTTTAACATCTACTTTCATCAAATGGAAAGCAAACCCTCCTGGTAGCCTATTTGAAGCTTATGATGTGGCTGTTAAAGTAAGTACAGATCTGAGATAGCACTTGTCTGGACCCTTAGCTAACCAAACACCAATGTTGAGTCTAGTCCCTCAATTACCCGGTCAGTACTGGAATCAAGCTCCACCCATGTTGAATTACCATCCAAATATGAACCAGCCTACATTCTTTCACCAGCAAGCTAATATGCCTAGTTACTTGTAGAGCTCTGAGATATTTAATCAATCCTTGAACCATGGGCTCCATAATGTTTATATGCAGAATTCAGCTAGTATTTTTTCTCCATCAAGTAGTGTAGATAAGGAGAGGTTGGATGCACTCACAAAGCTAGTTGAGAAGCTGAACACCGAAGTCACCTACCTAAGGCACCAGAATAGTCAATCCCAGGTAGCCCAAAGGGGGATTCAGTCCAATTATGATCAAAGTGATAGGGATATGATGCAAGCTTAGGGGCAGAACTTTGATAGGGGACAACGTCTTGATAGGGATCATGGAAGGCAACCACCATGTCAGAATAGGACCTGGGACACAAGGCCTAACAATAAAGGAGCCTTAACCTCTCTGGATCAGCCAAACAATCAAGAGAAATCCAGTGAAGTTTATCTGGAAAAAACAACTTTATTAGGATGGTGTAGGCTTCATAATACTAATCAACATTCTGAGTCAGACTGTCAAGAATTCTAGACTACTATGTCCATTTTCCAGCCAGAAGTCCAAAATTTCATTAACAGTTCAAGTGTGCTGGAGATAGTACCATCTAATCCTTATGGCATATTAGTTATGGTGGTGAATCATGTCTCATTTCCAAGAAGTGAAGAGAATGAACCAGCAGAAGAATAAGACAAAAATGTTGAAACGGGGTATGTATACAGTGAAGAATCTATAGTTCAACTTTTTGAAAATAATAAGGAGAATGATAATAGCCCATTAGATGAAGAAGAGTATACAATTGAAGAGGTTCAGGCACTCCATCACGTGCCTACTCAGTATTTTGAAAATGGACGACAATCTGATGCTGATAAAGGAGGAAGTATTGAAGGCAACATGGATAAATTTGTGGTTGGCTTTGAAGACCACTGTTCTACCATGGCTGCAAAGACAATAGGAGAGTGTGTGGTAGAAGAACTCAAGAAAGTCAAAGTAAGTCTCTCTTCTCATGAGTTGTTAAGGGATCCTACCATTAGGGGTGTAGTACTAAAGTCTCTTGAAAGAGATATGCTTTCTGAACAAAAGGGTGCTTCAGGCCATGTTGATATAAATACTTGTAAGGAGGTATTTCTGTCTAAAACAAGCTTGGGAAATTATGCATTGACAGTTGACCCTCAAGGATGGGAGATTGAGGAAATCCTCATGTTACATGATATTCCTATTCATAAATCCGATAGTGTTGAAGCATCGGTAGAATTAATAGAGGAGGTACAAAGAGCAAGTATGGTTGTCAGATCATGTGCATCAAACTACGAAGAATGAGCTTTCAATATAGGAATTTCAACAAGCTACTGGAAAATGTCTAGTAGAAGAGTCAACTAGCTTTGGATTGGATAAAGTCATAGAAGTTAACACTAAGGCATCTCTAGAGGAGATTAACTTTTCAATACAAGAACTTCAACACCCTGTTGATGAATGTCTTGCAAGATGTGAAGAAGAACTTAATAAAAGAGTTGATATTCTGAGCAGTCACAATCTAGAACCATAACAAATGCCAATAGGAGAGGAATTCAGGGAGTCCCTTCACTCATCACATTTTGTTTTTGCTCTTTCTGTTGATGAATTCAGTAAGGAAAATTCACAGATTTCGTGTATTAATGACAAGATAGTTGATGTGGTTCATGTTGATGTGCAAGGAAATCCAAATGGTGTTTATAACAACAATGTTGCAGCCATCATTAATGAGCTTGATCATCCTACTTTAGGTGAAGATGTGCTTGAAGACCAGTCTATGATGCCTCTTGATAAACATTTTGTCAAGGAAGTTATTATATGTGATGAGGCTTTTTCATTTTCAACATCGACCCCTCGCAATGAAATGAAAATAGGTGAAAAGTTCCATGTTTATACTTTTGAACCTATTGAATTTGATCTTCACCCTAAGTTGTTCATTAAAGATTCTAATTTTTTTTTGCATGTTGCGAATTCAAGAGGGATATTGCATCATCAATTGAGACCTCTTGATGACATATATATCAACTCTTCACAAGTGCAGGATGTTGAACACCACATTCAGTTTACAGCAGTACAAAACCAGGTTGTTTCTCTCCTTACTATGAATTTTGAATCTTGTCAATTTGACTATGGGAATTTGGGAAAGACAACTTGCATATGGATTGATCATGGTTTCAATGAGTCACCTCAATTGCTGATCATTCTTGATTATGAGGTTGAATTTGAATACTGCATTTTTTAGGTTTACTTTGCTAAGTATAAATATAAATTTGCATTTTTAAGGACTGTTACCATTACCTTGTTACTTGTCCATGCATTGATGAATCCTATAGGGGTGGGTCTCAGTTCACCATGTCTAATGATGAGTTGTTATGAGTCTCTTTGTATATAGTTGGGATAGGTTGCTTTAGAATTAGTTTAGGTTTAATTAGTTTGGTTGCTTTGTTTCCTTTAGGTTTGCTTTGGGTTTCGGTTTGGTTGTTGCTTTGCTTCTCTGGCTTGGGTTTTTCTGCTTCCTAGTTGGGGAAGTGTCTTTCTTATATGGAAAATATTCTTTTGTCTAGGATTTTTTTGATTATTTCCTTTGTGAACTTCAATTATGTGTCTTGAATGGATGGTTGAGGTTCTTTTTTATCGTCACACTATCTAAATGTTTGATTTAAAGAGGATCAGTCACTAGTTTGATTTTAATTAGAAGTATTCTGAAATCTTATATCTTTCATACATCTTAAGAATCCTGAAGTTGTTGTAGGGTCCTTGTCCGGTCTTGTCAGGTGAAAAAATATTATTTCTACTTCAGTAACACTATGGTTCTCAGCCCTGAGTGTGAACTTCATTGTTCACAGGTTGAAATAAAAAATGAAAAGAAAAGAAATATCAAAAGAAGAAAAGAGAAAATATTGAAAATCAAATGAATTCAACTTATCAAGGGTATTTGAATATCTCTACCGAGGCTATGGACGTCTAGCTGGCAGCAGAGCTATGTTCGGGAGGGTCACAACGATAACCTCGTCGGGGCTATAGACGCCCGACTGGAAGTGAGGCTCTATCCAGGTTGCTTTTGGAGTTAGAATCTTTATGTAGCCTAACATGATTGAACTTGGTTTCTACAGTAGCTCAAAGAAGGAAATGAACTCATGTGCACACACTTGGACTTTCGGTTTATGGAAGGTTCAATCCTGCCTTTGGTTCTGATTCTCTGATCTTGCATTTTGATTTGTTTTTCTAATAGTGGGATTGAAACCAGATATTTTGGGTTCATGATTCTTGTCCATCATCAAATGCTTGGGAGTATTTTCCTATCAAAATTGCCATTTGTTGTGTAGTTTTTACACACACACCCTGCTGAAAGCAGGGACCCTCTTTTGCTTTCGCTCTTGTTGTTTTGGCCCTTTGATTTTGGGGATTTGCAATTCCTTGGCATGAGCTTAATATGTTTATCTTGCTTGCCCAATTTTTTTTCCCAAGTTACACATTGAAAATCTTAAGTTTTGGGCCAAATCCAGGTTTTTACCCCATTTGAGGATTTTTCGGTCCATCCAGATTTTCCCGAATTTCATCCAAACTCTAGCAAATGGGTTTGAGTGTTGTTGTTCAGAGAATTTTGGTCTTCGCCAAAAATCCACCTAGATCGGATTTTGCTGAATTTTCGTCTCCTTGTCGAATTCCCAGATTTTGCATTTTGGTCTATCATTTTTATGGATGTTGATGGCCCAGTCCTTGTTTTATCCTTTTGATCGATGAGTCTTATGGTGCCTTGCAGTTATTATTGCATTTTTCGAACTCAACCTCATGGGTGAATTTTTTATTTTGGTTGATTTAGGGTTGACTTTTGAACCATCATCATTCTTGGGATTGAATTGCCCTTGAGTGGTCGAGTCTGGATCCATCAATGAATGATTTGAGACAAATAGCATTTCAGCCCAGGTCCTCAAATTTGTGATCTTTCGATCAATTTGAGTGAAGTCATGAGGAAACGTCAACATTTGGGTTTCCTTCAATTTTGGGATTTTCCTTCGCTAGTGGATTTCCCTGATTTTCCTTGTCCTCTGCATTTTCGAAATGCGAAGTTTTGCTAGCCATTGGATTTCCGGCCTGGATTTTCAAAATTTCCATTGCCTTCATTTTCCAGAATTGCGGTTATTGGATTGTTTTGCCGGGAATCCACTCGAATTTTCGAAAATCCCTTTTGGCCTGGATTCCATAGAGGGGTGAAAATACCAAATTTTGTAGAAATTGGGCATTAATGATATTTCGTGGGATTTTGATCTTACCTTGGATTTATTTGAATTTTGAATACATTATTGGTGATGGACTAATCTTGATCCTCATGTTATAGTGGATATTATTGATGGTGGTTTTTGCTGAGTGCAGGCTAGATTTAACAAGGTTGTTAAGGCAGTTCTAGAGGAGATTACCTCGATTAAAGGAAGATTTAAAGCATTTATTATTTCACCTATGGCTGACCTGGAGAGTATTTTTCTCAAGGTGCTAGATATATTGGATTGAGTTGCATTGTAAATCCTAGGTTGACCTAGATGAGTCCCATGCATTTAATGCATATCTTATCTTATTTCAAATTTCTCTTGGCTAACTTGTCTAGGGCTATTTTATTATTGTAAAATCTAAATTGGATCGACATGCTTTGGAGGTTCCTATAACTTGGGAAATTTTCCTCATTTTTAAGATAGAATGGAGAACATAGAATAGCAAGACAGATGGTTCTTAGAGCGAATTAAGTAGTAGAGTAGAGGTAGAAGCTAGTTCATTTTGAGCCAGTGTTGTAACATAACATTGGAATTGTTGCTGAAATTTGGTGATTCGATACAATTGAAGACCTTGTAATTTTTTGGTAATCTCTTTTGTGTTGACTTATCTTGCATGGTTCTTATGATTCTATCTTTCAAATTGCTCAAGGTTATTAGATATATGTTAGATTTAGATTTACATCTGATTCAATGGTGTTTATGATTTAATGCTTGAAGTGTTTACTTGTGGAGTCCTTGGTCCATACTTTTTGTAGCTAGTTGATTGTTAGTTGCTTTGAAAAGTTAACTTTGGTCCTTATATTCATTGTGCTTAGTTCAATTGTGGAGATTTATTCATTTCAATTGCAATTGGGTTAAATGTTGGATGAATGTTCATGATGAAAATCTTTAATACCTTAGAAAGATTGCCCAGCATTTTACGTAAGATTATAGATTTATATCGGTCGTGAGGAATTAGTTTATGAAGGGATTGAAGTCCATTTCAAGTATTTCATCATTTGCATTGTTAATCTTAGGGAGTAGTTAAGTTAGGAATCTCTTTGAAACCCTAATCTTTTATTATTTCTTTTCATCATTTAGCGGGTTAAATTTAGGATTGAGAAGTATCATCATATTGCGGATCGATAAGTTAAAGATTCAAAATTTGCAGCAGTAGATCCCTTTGTGATTACCAACATTTCACATTTATCCACTTCCAGAGTTGTTTATGCATTGACCTTGGGGTTATCTCTTGGGAAGCTTCGATGAGATTTACCTTTCAAGAGAATGGGATTTCATATTAAATGCGAGTTGTTAGCGTGTGAAAACATCATCAACAATTAATAAGCTACCTCAACAAACACTTCTAGAACAATCCATCCTTGAAGAAGGTAATGAGGATTTTGTTGATAAAACTATTAACATTATCAAATTTCAGCCTTCATTCATTTTTGCACATATGATGTAGGAGCATCCTAGGCAAATGAGCAATCAACATCAACCAAAAACAAAGGAGGTTTAGTTTTTTTATGAATTTTGAATTTTGGTGTGGGATTATGTGGTTGGAAATTCATGTTTAATAGATTCAATTTATTTAATATTGATTAAATTAATTTTGCAATACATAACTTTTAAATGTGACAAATTGGCATAGTGAAATAAAGCCAAAATTGCAATTTTATTGCAATAAATTGATAAAAATGCCACAAAAAGCATGGAGGGTGTGGGAAATTGAAGGAGTATGGTTTTTAAAACTCCCCATAATTATCCCTAAAAAGTAGGAGCTGAGGAGGTGGGTATCTAGGCCTATTTTTTGCATTTTTCCTTTTTAGGCGATAAGGAAGGAGTGGGCAATTGTAACTCCAATCTTTATTGGAGAGTTATGAAAATTAATTTATCAAGATTATTATTTTGTCTTTTTGGAGGTTATTATGCAGCCAAGAAGGTGAGCATACCATTCAAGGAGAGAAGGAGAAGATGAAATGAAAAACAATTTCATTTTTGGGTGAAGAAAATGGTGAAGAATCTCATTGACATGAGGAGAAATTGGAAGAGGATTTGAAGGAGGGTAAAATGGGAGGCATGGTATTCTCAAAAGGATTGATTTTTGCTGTGTATTGCAGGTTTTAAATTATATTCTACAGCCATGGAGAGTTCCAAGAATTCAAAGTGAAGATGATGTGTTGCAGGTGGAGGATATGGTTACATTGAGCAAATTAAGCTTCAAGAAACCACATAATCTGAGTAGTTTATTTTAGTTTATAATTTTTGCTGCATATAAGATGTTATATTGGACATATGTTGCTGTCTATCAGTCCATTAGTGACTGAAAATAATATTTGTAATTTTTATTTGTTGAATGAAAACTATTTGTTGCAAGTTGCAACCCAAGTTTTGAAAACTATTTGCAAGTATGCCAACTATTTGATTAAATGTTTGTGAGGATTTTAAGAGGTTTATTTGAGGATTTTTGAAGGGTTGTGAAGCTCCTTACATTAACATAGGAATGAAGTGCAACAGGCTAGTAAGGATTTGTTAGATCAAATTGTGGAGTTGGAGGCAATTATAGCTATGATTGTGAATGAGGATGTCCCTATAAAGGATGGTTTCCCTATTGATGAGCTAAGGAACAAATGGAATAATAGATTCCAAGAGGAAATATAGAAGGGAGATGTTGATGATGATTTGTTAACTGATAGGTTCATGGATATAAAAGAGGTAGTAAAGATTTCTTGGAAGGAGCTTCCGAAGTTGGAAGATATGCAGAAGTTCACCCCTATCAAGTTGAAAAGGATAAAATTTGAAGACAATTGGGTAGATGGGTCAGATGTAGATATACTTAAATAGGTATTGGATAATTATAATGAATATCTACTTGAGTAGAAGACAAAGGAGTGAAGTGGCTATAGAATATTTTTTTTTGAATGAAGCATCAAATGGCACGACCAGTTGGAAAACTTTCTCTCCTACTTTTCAAGGACATGACACAAGCTCAACTGAGGATCCCCAATAGTTTGACCCTCTCCCTTTTCCTGCAGATTTTTGATGAAAAGTTATCATTGGTTAACTAAAGATCATAATAGGCAGTTGCCTCATTCAACTCCAGCTGCTCCTTGATTTTTGGATCTTCATTTTTTATGAGAGAAATTAGTGCTAAATTTCCTATATGTAGAAATTCTCTCCATATTGTAAAGGTTGGCTAAATTGAAGTGAAGATTAGTTGCCTAAAGAGAGATCTAGGATAGTTTTTCTATAGATTTTAGAAGTTTTATATTTTTTATGCAAAGATACTTAGAAATTTTTACAAGTTTCAATACAGTTTATGTAATTTCCAGAATTAGTTTAATGGTAATGTTGATGAACGGTAGTCATTTGTATGCTAGTGAGTTTTGCTGGGCATAAAAAGTAATATAAATCCAAATTTAAAAAATGGTACTTATAGTTGTGTGTGAAACAAAACAAAACAAAATATCTTGACTAATAGATTGGACAATTTGTTATAGTAGGAATTAATTAATAGTAATTATAGTGGTATTAAGTATGTACCCTAAAATGACTAATAATAAAGATAAAAAAAATGATAACAAGAAATGATTATAATAGAAACGGTTTGGTAACAATATATTATTTTGATAATAGTATACCATTAACGTTAAAGGGGAGACTAGGTAAAAATATCAATGCTTGATCTAATGAGAATAAGATCATCCATGTCAATTTAAAAATTAAGTGGTAATATTATTATTTAAAATGAAAGTTGTATTATTAATCTTAATTTAAGATCACAATTTTAATCACAAGTTAGAGTTTTGATAGAGTCTTAGAGATTGAGTCTTGAGAGTGGTTTAGAGTCCATAAGTCTAGTAGTCTGGTGTTCAGCATATCAGACGTATGCTCTCTCCTATGCTTTGAGCAATCTGGATGATCAGAAATTTGATAATGCCAAAGAATATATGTAATATCTTTTGAGTTAATGAAATATATGCTATTTCTGAAAATCTTTGTTGAATCCTATTGCTTTGTTGTTCAAATTGTGCTTTAATTACATCAGAGCATTAGTGCTTATTGTGTTGTTGTTTTGGTGTCAATATATTTACATTTTGAGTTGGTATCAGAGCTTCCCTGTGTTGTTTTTGTTTCAATTCCAAAATGGTATTAGAGCCTGGTTACATACCAGAGCCTAGTCTCATTCCAGAAGAGACAATAAATAAGGCTCTGGTATGTAACTAGGTTTTGATACCAACTCAAAATGTAAATATATTGACACTAAAACAATAGCACAATAAGCACTAGTGCTCTGATGTAATTAAAGCGTAATTTGGACAACAAAGCAATAGGAAGTAAGGTAGTTAAATAATCTAATAAATCAACAACTACTACAATTAAAAAGGTAGGGAAATTTCTAGACAAAACCCATGTGAAGCAAGAAAAATCTTGTACCAAAAAGATTACTCACATGGTGGACCCTTGTACTAAAAAGGTTACCTTGTACAAAATATTCCCACATGTAAAAATTATTTTGTCCACTATCCAAAAAGTAAAGATAGACAATATCTACAGAAAATATTCTAGTAGATATTTCAGTCCTCTCCATAATATGGTCAAATAAATAAAGGTTTTTGAGAAAATCAAGGATTGACAATGTTTTCCATGTGGCAAGATAATCCTCCTTTCATTTTCTAGAGAAATGACCTAGTAGAATAGGTAAAAGGTTTTGGTGACCGGATCTCCAGGTCATTTGAAGCCTATAAATAAGGCCCCAAGAGCTCATTTGAGGTATCATGATTCAGATTTGGATCACAAGTTAGATCACAAGTTAGAGTTTTGATAGAGTCTTAGAGATTGAGTCTTGAGAGTGGTCTAGATTCCATAAGTCTAGTAGTCCGGTGTTCAGCATATCAGACGTATGCTCTCTCCTCTGCTTCGAGTGATCTAGATGATCAGAAATCTAATAATGCCAAAGAATATATGTAATATATTTTGTGTTAATGAAATATATGCCATTTCTGAAAATATTTGTTGAATCCTATTGCTTTGCTATCCAAATTGCACTTTAATTACATCAGAGCATTAGTGCTTATTGTGTTGTTTTTTTGGTGTCAATATATTTACATTTTGAGTTGGTATCAGAGCTTCCACATGTTGTTTCTTTCTTGTAATATCCTTGTAATCTTGTACCAAAAATATTACTCACATGGTGGACCCTTGCACTAAAAAGGATTTCAAAGGTAATACCATTTTGGAATTGAAACAAAAACAACATAGGGAAGCTTTGATACAAACTCAAAACCCATGTGAAGCAAGATTACATTTTGAGTTGGTATCAGAGCTTCCCTGTGTTGTTTCTATTCCTAGATAAAACCCATGTGAAGCAAGACAAATATTGTACCAAAAATATTACTCACATGGTGGACCCTTGCACTAAAAAGGTTACCTTGTACAAAATATTCCCACATGTAAAAATCATTTTGTCCACTATCCAAAAAGTAAAGATAGACAACATCTACGGAAAATATTCTAGTAGATATTTTAGTAAGTTTTAGTAAGTCCTAAAACTCTTCAATGGAAAGCCAAAGATCTCTTAATGCAAGTTCTTTGCTTTCATCTGTTATTCATAATGTGTTTGAAGATAAAGAAGAATATGTTGATAGCAAAGGCAATTTTAAGTTTCCAGAAATAAAGATTTCATATTTTTATCTTGAGAAAGGCATTAAAGCTAGGACTATGGATTCAAGTAGACCATCTAAAGAACCATCTAAGGACTTGTTAAAGTCTGTAGCTAAAAAAATTGGAAAAGATAAGGCACGTAGCAAGACAAAAGAAGAAACAGGAGAAAGGGTTAGAAACTCAGGTAAGGAAAAGTAAGGTAATTAAATCATCTAATAAATCAACAACTGCTACAATTC